>LBNU01015242.1:0-10983 GCA_014162995.1 Artemisia annua
GGTGATAAAGTTCTTCTTTTCAATTCTCGATTAAAGATTTTCTCGGGCAAGTTAAAAACCCGTTGGTCCGGACCGTTTACCATCACCCAAGTTTTCCCTTATGGAACCATTGAGTTATCTCAACCCGATGGTCCCAATTTTAAGGTGAACGGTCATCGTCTCAAACATTATTTCGGAGGAGATATACCACCTATGGTAGTCCCGGATCTCCAGACTTTCCCTAAGGACAATTGAATTCAGGGATCGAGTCAAGCTTTGTGACTCGGTAACCAAAAACAAGCGCTTCGTGGGAGGCACCCCATGCGTATCATTCTATCTTCTTTCTATTTTCTAATCAATAACGTGAGGAGGGGCGACCTCTTCCATACTTTGTGTTTCGTGGTTGTTTATGTTGTTTGTCCAGGAATTTCCCGATTAATGAAGACTCTCGTGCGCGTTGTTTGTCTCATCTCCACTCGAGTCTCATTCTTCATGCTTTTGGAAGTTCGCGTTATATATCCTAAATCTTATCGACTAACGTATCTTTGGCATACTTAATACACGGCCCTAGACTTATGTTAGGATTACCCTTACCTTTTCAAACATTGAGGACAATGTTTCGTTTTAGTTTGGGGGGTCAATCTTCGATTTGATTTGACTTGCACTTTCATTTGTGTCGTTACTCACGCAACCTCGTTTTTCCTCAAAAATAGCAAAAAATTGAAAATTTTGAAAAATTGTGAAAAAGAATANAGGATTACCCTTACCTTTTCAAACATTGAGGACAATGTTTCGTTTTAGTTTGGGGGGTCAATCTTCGATTTGATTTGACTTGCACTTTCATTTGTGTCGTTACTCACGCAACCTCGTTTTTCCTCAAAAATAGCAAAAAATTGAAAATTTTGAAAAATTGTGAAAAAGAATAAATGTTGAAAAGTTGTGAAAAATAGAATAAGGTTCGTATAAGTGTTTTGACACCGTGTCGACTTTCTTGTTGGTGAGAGTAGAAATAATATTTTGACTTGACCGGGCGTGTTGAGCCCTAGCTTGTTCCCTTAACCAATGATGATCACATAAGCTTGTGCTAGTTTTGTACACAAGGAGCTATAAAACGCGAATTCTCCTTTTAGAATCTGCAAGTTCCCGTACATTACTTTATATATGCGCAGCTTAAAAGCTTCCGCTAGTCTTTTACATAAGAAACTAGAAAACGCGAATTCTTTTATTAGAGTTTGCAAGTTTCCGTATTTGACTTTAAATATGCGTGGCTTGATTATCGGCTAAGAATTCGCGAGTACTCATTATTTGAGAACTTTAAAAAAGCGAAGAGCAAGAAATGATAGTGTTTATTTAGAAGTTAGATGCCATACGTGGAGTAGTGGTTCTCTTTAAAGCTCATCGAAGGTACTTGTGGTCTTTTGTTCCCATCAGCTTGTTTCACCCCATATCTTGTGTATAATAATTAAAGATATTTCGGTTTTGACGAAATTTAGTTCTTTATCTTCTTAAGAGAATCTTTGCTTGAAAAATTGGGTACACATCAAGGATACACGCCAATTGTATTAAGTTGTATTGTATTGCGTAGTACGCATGTGGTTTCGGAGCTACCCTAAAGCCCGGTATTCATAAGAGCTAAGGTACTTTGAAACTTCGGATTGAGATCGGACCTTGGATCCTACATTCTAACCCTAGCAGTTGGCGGTAGGTCTTGGATTGAAACCGTGAAGGTTCGGAGTTGAAAAGTTACTAATGCAAGAAAAAGAAAAAGTAAAAAAGTGAAAAAGTGAAAAAATCAAAAGGAAAGAATAAGGATTTATGTTGAGATTTATGGATTATGAGCTTAAGTGTTAGGACTAAAGTTGGTCGCGCGTGAGGTGCATGTTACGATCCTAGATCGGACGCATGAGGTGCACGTGAAATGTACTCGCCAACTTATGTCTATTTCGATGAATTCCAAAGTCTATGTATGTATCAAGTATCCTTGATGTGGACCTCATTTTTTGTGCAAACTTTCTTAAGAGAAGATGACTAACTACTTAGCGTTGAGATTCTTGGTATCTTTATCGGACTAATTCATATTGGAACGAGAAAATATGAAGCAATTCATTTCTCAACTTAATTTAAAAAAATTCTAGATACACTAAGATTCGGGAACAAGGGGTTTTTACACAAGTAACTACGATGAGCAGTATTGACATCTAACTTGTAAATAAATGGTGATCTCGTTCATAAGCTTAGTTTGGGAACTCGTGAAAAATCAAGGATGACGAATTTTATCCTTTTGGTCACTATTCTATGAATTGTGTTTCTACTCGATGAACCTAATAATTATCGTAAGATAATGAAAGTCGGTACACCGTCATCCGAATAAGTTGTAAAAAGTCCGTAAGTTATAAGTGTAATAAATGATGAAACAAAGAAAATGGTAAAACGAGGCGTTTAAGGGAATAAATGATTTCGTATCTCTTTCGAACATTTTGCTACTTTTCAAAGTTAAGTAAGAAGAGTTATGAAATTATTTATCTCTAAAGCGTGATTGAATCCCATTGCGTGAGGACACGACAATATCTTAGTTTGGGGGATTCTGATATGTGTGAATTCACATATCTTTTATTCGTCATTTTAAGACCAAAAAGACTAAATCACTAACAAAATGCCAAGGAAATATTTGTTTTTGTGATTTTGATTGTGCAGGGATTGATCATGCAAAAACGAGACAAAACAACCAAAAAACGAGCACGAGACGGAAGAGAGAGTAAACAAAATCAAAGCCCGGGATTCCAAAGGAAAAGCTGAAACGAGAAAAGTCAAACTTGGTCCTTATACTTCCAAGAATTGCCAAATTAAGTCCTTGAATCAAGTTTTGTACATTGGCAGATTTAATCCCTGAAGATTTAAAGTTTACATGATTGGTCCTTGATTGCATTATATTACAATAAATCTGGTCCAAAAAACTATTATATAAATCCCAAGCCCAATCATTTTCATATAACCCACAAGCCCACTTCCTTATAATAACTAGACCCAGCCCACTCCCTTTCCCACACAACCCGACCCAACCAAACAAATAAATATAAAAAAATCAATCCGCGCCTTATTCCCTTCCCCCAAATCCACATTTACCCAGTTTCACTGTTCACCCCAAGAACCCTAATTTTACCCCGTCAAAATTAACCGTAATTAAGGGCAATTGGGTCAATTCAAGCGTGTTTCTAGAAGGAATGGAGGTGTCAGCATGTTGTCAGAGGCCAAGAAGCACAAATTGAGACAGTTGGCACCATTCCATTGGCTCCAACACGTCAGGGGATTTAATCCTAAGGCTGAGAGTGTAAGTAATGATTGGGTTTTGATCTAAAGGCTGAAAAAGAAGCACAACACGTGAAGAAGGATTGCCAACGTGTCATTCTAGCTGCTTCCAAAGAGAATCCAAAGCTCATCCCAAGCTCTCCTCATCTGCTATAAATACTAGTCGTTTTTCTTCATTTTTCTAGTAGTTTTTAGTGTAATGAAATTCTGTCGAAATTTCCTTTCATTTTGTAAACATTTTTAGTGATAAATAAAGCAGTTGTTCAGTTTAAATTTAGCTTTTTCAATTCATAAGCTTCTAGCTTATTGTCTCAGTTGTTTAGCTTCTCAAAAGTTTAATCTCATCTGCTTTAAGTCTTTCATCTCACTTGTTCAAGTTTACAAAATATTAAAAAATAATATAAAAAAAACAGAAAATGAAAAAAATATAAAAATGTTTTGTGAATTCCTTCATCAGCTTGCAAACAAGCTATTTTGTTAATTTCATAAGCTTACATTAGCTTTTTGAGTTTCTGAGAATACTTTACTTAGATCATATAGTCCATAAGTTCAATAAATCTCAACAGTCAAGAGAGTCAATAGAATGGTGAAATGAAGAACAATGGGTATTCAGATGGTTATTTTGGTTATAGAGATGGTTTTGGGGTTGAATTTAGGCCTATCATAAGGATAGGCTTGGTTGTTGCTTAAATCCCTATGTCAGTTAGGGACACAAGTTTTGTAAGTCTCATTTGATATTTTCAAAGCCTTATTCTGATTTCTTTTAAGTAGTAGTTTAGATCTGATTATCTGCAGCTTTACTGTTTCATTGTGAACTTGTGATATTAAATGAGTTAGTGTATTGATATAGATTTTGGTTGATCATTTGCATTGAGTTTTGTTGAATCTGTGATAGCTCTCTTTAGTAGATAATTGTTGCTGTTAATAGTTGATTTAGTCCTTGTTTAATGATCTGAGATTAGAATGAATTAATGTTTCAGAGTTGTTGATGTTATTGCAGTTAATAGCTTAGAATCTGTCATAACTTGCTTGACCTGAGAATCTAAGTATTAGCTGATATCTGTTGTTGTTTGATGTTCATTTTGGTTCTATAATTGATAGTGAGTTTAGGTAAATCATTGCTATTGTAATTTGTAGCTTGAAACTCAGATTTGTAGTGCACTTGGCTGTATAAATGAGTGTTTGGAATTGAGTAGACAACTGAGCTTTTGTGTAAAATTTGTTAGAATTTTGATCTAGTGAAGTTGTTTACACTCTATACAGTTCATTTGAGCAATAATATTGGCACATTCATCACCAAAAGTCAAAGGTCACTTGAATCCACTCATTACTCTTATCTGTTGTACTTGTGGAATTGGTGATTCATTATTTTGTTAAGTAAACAGCTTAGTTTTGCTATTGTAGTAATAGTGTAGCTTAAACATAACTAGGTTGATAGAAATTAGTAGTTTAAATTCATTTTAGTCAAACTGTTATAGCAATTAAATAGTCAGTAAAAATTTAAGTCAGTTTATACTAGTTGCTGAATGCCATGTTCATGAACTGTGTTTGTTGATCTCTTGTGTTTGAATTCATGTGAAATTGTGTTTCTAGCTAGTTAACCTAGCATAGTTTCATAGTTTCAAATTTCAGACTGTAACATAAACATTTACTCATTTGAATTAGCTTGCATAGTTTGATAGAAATCTGTTGTAATAAAGTCTGTTGCAATTCATTATTTGTTCATCTGTTCATGTGAAAATTAGAGTTTAATTAGTAATTTAGTGATAGGGCTTTTATGAGATTTAGATTCCTTGCTGGCTTAGCTTTCCAAAACATCTTTTAAATTTTCATTTGGTCCAGTATTAAGTTTTTTACAAGCTTATAAAAGTAGCTGTTGAGTCTGTTTTAAAACAAGAAAAGGAAATAAAAACGTTTTTGAATTTTGTCAAATTTAGTCCCTTTAATTTGTGTTTCAGTGAAATTAGAGTTAAAACAGTTTCCTTTTACTAATAACTTTGAAAAATTACAAAAATAGTCCATGTCTTTTAGAATAAAAGGTTTTAGTTAAAAATAAAGTTTGAAAAATTACATTTTCAATCCCTCAACTTTTTATTTATTTTTTATTATTTTTAGACTTTTAAACTTTTAAAATAGTTTTATAGTTTTACATTTTTAGTCCCTTAACTTCTTGTATTTGCATTTTAGTTTTTTAACTTGCATTTAGATTTTAAATTCTCGGGATTAGCTCGGGATTTGCATTTACTTTTGCCTTTTAATTGTTTACGTGTGCCTTATTTGTTCCCATTGCCTTAGATTGCGTTTTTAATTCATAATTGTAGATTTTAAAATCAAAATTTCAAAATATATCACTATTCATCTCACACACACACACCTTTTCATACGTCTATTTCGCCGTCAAGCTCTCAACGGAAAACGACCCGAGAATTATTTTCACAAATAATTCTTTGGAAAAAACGTACTTAAAAATACCTACATCAAGTGCCAACTCATTAGGAAGTATTTAGATGTAGTTTATAGGTGGAGGAGGTTGTTGTGCATGTTTGTTTCATTGTGTGTGTTTGTAAAAGATGAGAAGGTTAATTTGTTGTATTTTTGGGTTTCTTGGATGGCATGACAATGTAGGAGATGATACAACATTTACTACGTCTATACATATTTCTTTATATTTGTAAGCATTAGCCGGGTAGATACAATATTTATTTTGTCAAACTGAAAATAAAAACTTAGAATGATACTTAGTAATTGGAAGTTGGAGGAGGAGATACTTTTGATGTTTAATCCGTGGGTGAATTAAGAGTTGGATCGCCAGGCTAATACCGTATATTTACAGGGTTTTGAGAAATTATTTTACCGTGTATCTTAATCTTTCATCGAACTACTTGATTCATTTTGAAATGAAGTAACGTTTATTTGTTAAAAATGAAAAGTAGAAAGAAACAGAAAGTGTGTTTGTGAAAAATGAATTTCGCTATTTTTTCATACCAGGAAAGGTTTTACTAGCCACAATCCTAAGGATTTTTCTTACTTTTTATACACCACCAGAAAATCGAATCCAACTTCTCCATTAGGAATTAGCTCTTAGCATTTTTTAACACTTAACACTGATTTACCAGAGATGTTAAGTTTCCGTTGAACTAACATTTTTTGTTCGTACATGTATAAGAAATGCATATTTCGTTCAACATTTTAAGTTTTTAACAATCGTGAAACAACACATGTCTGCATATTTGGTCATTGTGCCACGTTGGACCATCCGAGATATGGTATTTTGTATGGTTTAAGAGTTACCGATGGGTTGACGATGGTTCGACCCATCGTGCCTAGTTTTGGATGGGGTAATTTATGTTTTTTTTTCCTTACTACATTTCTTGATGCTAGTGATAGTAACTGTTTGCTAATATTAACACTGGAAAATACTTTGTTGGTGTATCATCCCTTTGAAAGAACATGAGATCATGTTTTTTTTCTCTGGTGATGCTTTTCCCCAAAACATACTTGGTGTCCCTCATCACTTCAGTATTCATAGTGATAGATACAAACTACTATATTGCGTATATCAGAATCATCAACTGAGTCACAGCACGATATCACAAACTTGTCTCGACAAAGGTCTTTCATGCAGCACTAGTCTCAACTAAGTCAACATTTCTTGAACTCTCAACGAACCAACCAATCAAAGAAAGCTTTAAAGAAAAGAACAAATGAAATGAGGAAATACTTTGGATGCGTTTAGTTGGAAGAAAACACCCTTATTTTCCACAAAATATTTTGTGGAAAACAAGAAAAACAAAGATCATGTTCAAATAAGCGTTTTCCAACAAAATGTTTTGCAAAACACAAAATCCCCTATTTCCTAACTTAACAGGGAAAACTACAAAACAAATTTTAGTTGTTTTTTCTATTTTCCTTTGTAAACCACAACCATCCTTTCCCTTCTTCATAATACAAAATACAAATATTAACTAAACGCGTTTTCTTTATTTTAAAGTGTTTTGTGGAGATAAATTTCCCTTCCAAATTTTTACAAAACTAGAGATAAGAAACAAGAGAATTTTCTTTCCAACTAAATGCACTCTTTATATTATAGAGAGAATTTTACAAGAGAATAATACAAATGAATTTGAGATCATTTGGCCATATGGAACATCCCCTATTTATACTACTCAAGCTTAAACAACTATCTACATTTTACAAGGTGACATTTTTAGAATAATTCTAAAACCTTCTAAAAGAGTAGCTTTCTAGGATTTTCGTTACTTTCTTAGGGTTTTCAAGAAATATTCTAAAATCATTTTTTTATATACAAATTACGAGTGGGTTTATACTTATTGAATATTGTTGGTAAATAATAAATTTGGTTGTGATTAATATGTAAGTAAATCAAGTAAAGAAAAGGGAGGAATGAGTACGTAGATACATCCCAGCCTATATAATAAAGTGTTTTTTAAATGTGACATCATTGATTCATTGAGTTATCTCGTCCATTAGACGAGCATTGGATCTATTATAATATAAGTACAAAGTGATATAAAAAATAAGGGATTTGCTAACAACAACTCATTAGGTATACATTAAATAACCATGTTTTCAAATATGAACTCATCACTAATCATTTCTATAAATACATAATTTTAACACATACAATTAAGTAAGGTAAGTCCGTTTCAATAAGGTATGTAATAATACCAAGTGAGTTCATATTTGAAAACATTTTTATTTATGGTATTCTTAAACAACACCCAACGGGTTGTTGTTAGCAAATCCCCAAAAAGAATATTTGATTTTATTATAAAAAAAAATACTATAAATCATTTAAATATGATCATAATGTTGATTTAGTAATTATAAGAATAAATATATGATTGTCATATTGATAAATTCGTACATTTATAATTGACACGCTATGAATATTCATATTAAGTAAAGGTGCAAATTAAAACTTGAAATATTTTAAACACTATTACACCTGCTACATGGTTTTTACCTAAATAATGAACGTTTTTAAGTATGTAAAAATGTATATTTTTATATTTTTATTAATGGTGACAAAAAGACACATAATAAATTGATTTTGCATATGATTGTTATTAAATTTTAAATATAAATATCATTGAAATATTAATAGTTAAAAGGTGTGAATTAAAAATTTTGTGCATTATTTTAGGAAAATGAGAAATCAAATTTATGTGAGAACGCGAGAAGCAATCCTAGCCACTCATTTTATCCTCCTTTAACTTTGATCTAATAGCTAATATTAGTTAATCAAATTTTTGAAAATTTCTAAAAAAAATTTTGAAAAATTTTTAAAAAATNAGAACAAATGAAATGAGGAAATACTTTGGATGCGTTTAGTTGGAAGAAAACACCCTTATTTTCCACAAAATATTTTGTGGAAAACAAGAAAAACAAAGATCATGTTCAAATAAGCGTTTTCCAACAAAATGTTTTGCAAAACACAAAATCCCCTATTTCCTAACTTAACAGGGAAAACTACAAAACAAATTTTAGTTGTTTTTTCTATTTTCCTTTGTAAACCACAACCATCCTTTCCCTTCTTCATAATACAAAATACAAATATTAACTAAACGCGTTTTCTTTATTTTAAAGTGTTTTGTGGAGATAAATTTCCCTTCCAAATTTTTACAAAACTAGAGATAAGAAACAAGAGAATTTTCTTTCCAACTAAATGCACTCTTTATATTATAGAGAGAATTTTACAAGAGAATAATACAAATGAATTTGAGATCATTTGGCCATATGGAACATCCCCTATTTATACTACTCAAGCTTAAACAACTATCTACATTTTACAAGGTGACATTTTTAGAATAATTCTAAAACCTTCTAAAAGAGTAGCTTTCTAGGATTTTCGTTACTTTCTTAGGGTTTTCAAGAAATATTCTAAAATCATTTTTTTATATACAAATTACGAGTGGGTTTATACTTATTGAATATTGTTGGTAAATAATAAATTTGGTTGTGATTAATATGTAAGTAAATCAAGTAAAGAAAAGGGAGGAATGAGTACGTAGATACATCCCAGCCTATATAATAAAGTGTTTTTTAAATGTGACATCATTGATTCATTGAGTTATCTCGTCCATTAGACGAGCATTGGATCTATTATAATATAAGTACAAAGTGATATAAAAAATAAGGGATTTGCTAACAACAACTCATTAGGTATACATTAAATAACCATGTTTTCAAATATGAACTCATCACTAATCATTTCTATAAATACATAATTTTAACACATACAATTAAGTAAGGTAAGTCCGTTTCAATAAGGTATGTAATAATACCAAGTGAGTTCATATTTGAAAACATTTTTATTTATGGTATTCTTAAACAACACCCAACGGGTTGTTGTTAGCAAATCCCCAAAAAGAATATTTGATTTTATTATAAAAAAAAATACTATAAATCATTTAAATATGATCATAATGTTGATTTAGTAATTATAAGAATAAATATATGATTGTCATATTGATAAATTCGTACATTTATAATTGACACGCTATGAATATTCATATTAAGTAAAGGTGCAAATTAAAACTTGAAATATTTTAAACACTATTACACCTGCTACATGGTTTTTACCTAAATAATGAACGTTTTTAAGTATGTAAAAATGTATATTTTTATATTTTTATTAATGGTGACAAAAAGACACATAATAAATTGATTTTGCATATGATTGTTATTAAATTTTAAATATAAATATCATTGAAATATTAATAGTTAAAAGGTGTGAATTAAAAATTTTGTGCATTATTTTAGGAAAATGAGAAATCAAATTTATGTGAGAACGCGAGAAGCAATCCTAGCCACTCATTTTATCCTCCTTTAACTTTGATCTAATAGCTAATATTAGTTAATCAAATTTTTGAAAATTTCTAAAAAAAATTTTGAAAAATTTTTAAAAAATTTTCGAAAATTTTCAAAAAAAATTTTGAAAAAAAACAATTCGAAAAATTTTTTTTCCGAAAATTTTTTTATCCGAAAATTTTTTTTCCGAAAAAAAATTTTCCAAAAAGTTTTTTCCGAAAAATTTTCCAAAAAATTTTTTCCGAAAATTTTTTTCCCAGAAAAATTTTTTCCGAAAAATTTTTTTTCGAAAAATTTTTTTCCGAAAATTTTTTTTCCGAAAAAATTTTTTTCCCGAAAATTTTTTTCCGAAAATTTTTTTTCGGGAAATTTTTTTTCCCGAAAATTTTTTTCTGAAATCTTTTTTCCTCACATGTGAAAAAAAAATATTCACGAAATTTTTTTGTCACGTGTGAAAAAAAAATTTCGTCACACGTGAAAAAAAAATTTCGTCGCATGTGAAATTTTTTTTTCGTCACATGTGAAAAAAATAAATTTCCGTCACATGTGAATTTCGTCACATGTGAAAAAAAAAATTCGTCACATGTGAAAAAAAAAATTCATCACTTGTCAAAAAAAATTTCAAAAAATTTTTTTCGAAAATTTTTTCAAATTTTTTCAAAAAAAATTTCGAAAATTTTTTGAAAATTTTTCAAAAAAATTTTTGAAATTTTTTTGAAATTTTTCAAAAAAAATTAGTTAACTAGTATTAGCCATTAGATCAAAGTTAAAGGAGGGTAAAATGAGTGGCTAGGATTAGTTCTCGCGTTCTCACAAAAATTTGATTTCTCACATGAATGACCCCCTATATATATATATATATAT
>LBNU01015242.1:12676-27537 GCA_014162995.1 Artemisia annua
TATATATATATATATATATATATATATATATATATATATATATATATATATATATATATATATATATATATATATATATATATATATATGATATTTGATTGATGAAAAATATATTTAGGGAGTTCCTAAAATTTTGTGCATTATGTAAGTGGATACTTATTATGCGACGGAAGAAGGAAGGAGTGGTAATTTGAATAAGAAAATGATCAAGAGGTTAGGAACAACTAGTTGAAATTGTATCTAATTTCTCTTAGAATTCTTTAACGTATATCGGTTCTTTTTACAACTTAACGGATAGAGCATACACTTGTTCTTTGATGTGAAACATGAGTTAACTTAGTTTGTATATGTCCCAATTGAGACTTGAAAGTTGAAACCAAGCTTCTTAGTTGGAGGCATCTTACATGTTAAATGCACCCAAATTTCATTCTATCATATGCATTTTGATCGTTCGTTATCAACATCTAGCATACGAAGCCAACAAAAATTCATGATATATATTTAAATTTGTATCCGGTATAAACGAAAACAAATACATATAAAGCCCGCCCGTAATTAACAAAAGGAAAAGACAACAAATTACGAAAAATAAACAATTACCAAGACTGCACGGGTGGGTGGCTAATAAGTTATTACACACACTTTTTGGTTGTGTTCATCGTTGAAATTAAATTATACTAAAAAGACTATTACAGTATTATATATTTCTTCGATTCTTTCTATCCAAATTCAGACAAAACCAGTTGTCAAACATTTACTTTTCAATTCGTCCGGCCATAATTGTTTAATGGTGTCTTTTTCGAATTTTTATCATCTTGGACAAGAAAAAGATTTATTTCTACTAAAACATGTAGTATCAGAGCAGATGCAATGTCTTTTATACAAATGAAGTAGAGATCATGTTTATCTTTTTGTAAGATGTAAATTTTATTTCGTTATATGAGCATGACCATTCAAATTAAAATTTACTAGGTGCACATTTTGTAGTGACCGGTGAATATAGTAGAAATGGTAATAGAGACACTTCCGGTTAGGCTACGTATATCTGAGTTAAAGACTTGTCCTTCCGGAATAACCTGACTGAATAAGGAAACCTTAACATGACCATTTACATAAGCTTCGTAAAGTACGAGGATGAAAAAAAAGTCCACCATATACACAAAAATCAGATATATTTTCTTGTATTAATCAAATACATTTTTCATGACCTAATATTTGATGTTACTTGTAAGACTGCCGTATGACTTATTCTGTAGTAACATTTTCAACAAAACAAACACATGCACTCCATTTGTGTGCCAACTTAATGTACATGTGTTGAACGACCGGCCAAAATTTGGACTCATTGTATGATTGTATCTTCATTACATATATGAAATTATGAATGCTTCATCTCCACATATGTTACTAATCTCTCACATTTTACTCTTTGAATTCCCAAGATCAAATAACTAATTTGCAACGATGAGTGATCGAGAAACGTTAGCTAAGGCTAGAAGAGAACTAGAAGACCTGTATCTAGGTGTTCCTGATGATTCCGTAAACTTAACATTTCAAGATTTTGCAGAAGTGTCACAAAGTGTAGCCCCGACTGGTGGAAAAAAGAAACCGTCCACACAACCAAAGGGGCACATAAAGAAAATGGATTCGATATCAGAATCCACTCCTAAACATGACCATTTTGCACCATCACGTTTGACCAAAATTCCTAGTCTTGATTTTAGTAGAGGCTTAGAAGAAGTATCCTCAGCCGCTTCTCCGTATCATCACCATCAACACCACCATGTTGTGACTGGTTCACCCTTAGTTCCTTTGCCACCCGGGAGTGGTTACAGGTGATAATTAAATCCATTAGCACAAAACTCAAAGAAACATGTCATTATTGATGAAAAGGAAATTTTGTTAAAATGATTATACTTTTGTTAAAATGTGTCTAAATTATGTATTACCTAGCTTGCTCATTGGATAGATAGGGTATTTAAGTCCATAACAACATGTCCCAATAAACGTCGAAGCCATAGGCTCGTCTATACAATGGGCTAACTAATGGACATTATATATTCGGATAAGAATATTTCTTTACATTTTACATGATTATATCTCTTCTAATCTAAACTATGGTAATTATTGATATAGTAATAATTAGATGAAATCCATTTGTAATTTGTGTTGTATTCATATAAATATACGCAGATATTGAAAGTTAACTAATTAAGGTATAAAAACTTATATAAGTTGTCTTCCAATTCTATGCTAATCATATATCACTATCTAATCTATACAGGCACCACCACCAAGTGGAAGAGGTAGCACAACATGGATATAGCCATAATGGTCATCATGCTTATAATTATGGTCATGGATCACATGCTAGTCATGGATCACATGCTAGTCATGGTCATGCCCATGGTCATCATGCCATGAAGAGTCACGGTCATGTGATGGAGAATAGTGTAGCTTATGATGACATGAGTATGATGAGTGGTATGAGCATGACATCCATGTACCAAGAGAAGGCAGGGCGACGACGTCCTGGGATCCCTCACTCAAATATTTGCAGTGTATGCAGTGTGTATATCTATATGTTCCGTAACCGTTGCCTTGTAAGTTTATTCCTATCTTTAATTACCGGCCAACTGTTTTTGTTTTTCTGTGAATCTTTCCTATTTATATATCTTTGAGGAGCAAATCAAATTCCTATGTAAAGTTTATGAGAAGTCAAACAAAAAGTTTTTAGCTAAAACATAAACAAATTAGATAACTCAATCAGATTAAAGAAGCGCTAATTGATTGTTAATATATTTGACTCGTTAGTCAACTTAATATATTTGAGTTTTAATAAGTTATCTAATGCGTCTAGCCTGCTTCTTTCGTCGCCAGATTCTAATAAAGCTCTCTTTTATAGGTCTGTGGAAGAGCATATTGTAGACAATGTTTGAACATCGGCATGGGAGAAATGACTGAAGGAAGAAAGTGTATTGATTGTCTCGGAAGAAAATTCAGCCAAAGGTAAGAAAACTTGATACACTCAATGGGTTAGATATGTATGAAATAACATGTTAAATATGTTTACAAAGATTAATTATGGAAAACTTCTTAAAAATTGGTGGTAAAGACGCTTTTAAATACTCCTAACTTCCTATGTCCTAACCATTCGTATCACATTTTTACTATTTTAGCTTCGTATTATGACTGTTATCCAGTGGACCATTACACGTGGACTGTTATCCGGTGCATATAATATGAGAAATGATTTGCACACCACCCACGTGTCTATACATAACATTGTAACATACATACTAGGTTGCATGCACTTAACTACATATATGTATTTGTTTCTGTAGGTACATACATAGGGCAGGAGATGTAGGTTGCTTTTCAAGCTGTTTCAATGGGTATCCAAATAGTGTGAAGATTCAAGAGCTTAAATGGGCCGAAAGAGGGCCCAGAAGATCGGGTGATAACAAGTACAACCGAAGTGTAATGATGTCCAATGTAAGAAGCCCACTAAAAAGCCCAAGAACACCAAATTCGGCCCATATTGTTGCTAGCGGCCCACCATCTTATGTCACTACTCCTGAGTATTCACCTTATGCAACCCCTACACGTCACCATATGCCTTTCTAAACAAATTATATCAGGAAATATGGGTCGGGATCAAATGAGAAGAACAATTAAAATGAGATAGGTGATAAGTAATCACAATCGCACATTTCAAATACATTTACAGAAATATATGCATCTCCTCTTAAAATTATCTCTCTTATTTAAAATGTGTGGCTAAAAATCCTTGTTATTCTTCTCATTTTAGTTTTTCTTCTCAGCAGATCGCTTCCCACTAAAATATATGTCCAAGAAGAATTATCCTATGTTTCTTTGCTTAAGTATGAAATTGACTAGGGTAGTTTTTCTATATAGTGTTTTTAAGGTTAGGTTTTATGTGTTGATTAATTTTTTTATTTGTTCCTTTAAATTTTCATTCAAGAAGTTTCTGTGGAGATTGTACTTGAAGAATATAATGTTCAATGCATTTAACTTATCTTGTTTTACTTCAATGAATTTAGTATATGATTTATGAACAATTTTTTGGTGAATTGATGTTGTTGTTAATAGAGACGGATCAAAGATTTTTTAGAGGGTGTTGCACAATTTTTGTTATGATTATGAGTACTAAAGTTGTGCTATAAAAATATATTAGGTAAACTTGGACGTTGCAGGTGCCAACAAAACACATATTTTATACGAAAAAATTACACTTCGTGATATAAAATCGGGTGTGGCCCGTGTCACATCTAGCTTCCATGAGTCCGTCCCTGGAACTTCCCATCATTAATTTTTTGGTAATGATATGTAGACATAGCATTTTACTTTGCACACATACAATTAATGAATAAAGACAAAAATACTCTATGCAATTTTATATATGCAAAGTAAAATCACATGTGTACATATCACTTCCCTTAATTTTTCTAACGGGCAAAGGAGGTAAAAGAAAGCTCAATGACCCATAAACCTTTTTGGAGTCATAGTGGCGAGTGTCGTGAAATCTGCCAAGTCTGTCGAGAAGTTAGGTTCAAATCCAAGATAGATATGGAATATACACTAACACATTTGTGGACGGTGGACCTTAGATAGTTAGATCTATCTCATAGTTTAAAATAAACTATAGTAATGACATTATGCATGATATATGATTGGCTGATAATAAATCAATAATGCATTCATATATCATTTACAATATCTAGATATTTTTTTAACATCAACTGTCATGATGCCGACACTCTAAAACCAAACCAAACCAAACATATGACCCACGCCTTAAAACTCAACTGGCCTTCTTGCTTGGTGCAAATCGCTAACGAATGAGTACTAGAAGACACAAATTCAAATTCTAAAAAAGATAACACCCTATGAATGGTTCATGCCATTTGAAAAGGAAATTTGTCGAGTACTAGTTAGTGGTCGAGGCATTTTGTATGAACCTAGTATATTAGGAGGATGGATGGCAGTGGCGGAGATAGGAGGGGGGCAGGGTGGGCACGTGTCCCTCTAGCGAAAAAACTTATAGTGTAAACTTTTTAAAATATCTAGTTATTTTTGTAATTTTCCCCCCTAACAAAAAAATTTGTAGTGTACGTAGTTTCTAAAAAGTATCAAAGTTTACCTCCTCAACCATAACTTTTTAGCCACCGCTCCTAATGGATGGTATGCAAAAACAAACAGTAACACCATACGGCTAGTTTAAAACACGTGAGATAGACTCTTGTGTATATATATTATGAGGGAGAAAGATTTCTTTTGATTTGAGTCATTGGATCGAATCCAATGGCTCACAAATGTCCAACTTCACTAAAGTTGTAAAAACAACTTCCGAGAATCCTTCTCCTATTATGAGATAGGTAGTTGGCTTTCAAATAGACAAACAAACAATAACAGTGTGGTTCATGTTTTGTTGTTCAAGTGCATTATGCAACAGTATGTTCATAAAGACCCTTTGAGATATTGCTTATAACCCCTCAAAAACAAAGAATGTACCATACAAGCTATAAATTTCATCAAATCTTGAGAAAATCACAGAATAAACTTAATTGATGTTTGCGATTAAACCTCGTCTAGCTCAAATAATTGCTGCCTACATATTGGACAAGATGAATGTGACAATAACCACTTATCTATACATTTAACATGAAACAAATGTTTACACTTAGGCAAAATTCTCATCTTTTCACCTTCAACAAAGTCTCCAAGGCAAATTGGACAATCGGTCGCAGGAACTTTCATTTCCAACGGATAAACCACGACTGGAATGTCACTCAACTTACCTTTTTTTCGGTCTGTTGAGGACGACATTCCAACTACAGGTTCACTAGAAATCTCAAAAAGAAACGTCCTTCCACACCGAAAAAAGCATCTCACAATCGAGTTAAGCCCAAGTGCACATATCAATGCACATAACAAAACAGCTAGTATGATCATCATGTTATTGTCAAAGTTGTCATCATTAGCTGGATAACCAACATCTGTTGAGCTTCCATTTGCGGGTACAGGTGGAACCGTGATGTCGGTTTGTTGTAACCTACGATACCCCAAGGTTGGAACCATTTGTGACTAGTTAGGAAGTTTTTTTGAGGTTTATGGGACAAAAAAAGTGTTGGAAAGGGTTTGTGACTAGAATATATGATTGTCAAAGCAAGGAATCTAGGGATTTTGATGAGTACGGATCAAGTAAAATGAAGAGTAATGGGACCATAAAAGCTGTTGTTATAGAATTTGGTATCCATAGACACCCTCCAATTTTGCATAGCTATTGTAGAAGGAGAAAGGATTTGTGATTGATTGGGTACTAATAGAGTGAAAGAGTCTTTTTGAATTTATGATTATATATGTTGGACATGTGCATCTTCTCAATTGGTATAGCCAAAGTTTGAAAGTTATGCACATGGTACAATATCTAAGGTGTCACATAGATATTTTAATTTTCAAAAACATGTTATTTTCTGTTAGAGTTTGTTTTTTTGTTCTTTTGGGATTAGCAACTTGTTTTTCTATACCTTAATTTAGATCACCAATTCCATGGACCATGATGCAGCAATTTAGCAACGTAAAACAATGGGACCTCTATGGCATTCATGTCACATGTCATTTTCTCATTTTCATCTTCTTATCGCCTCTACTCCCGCAACAATCACTCATCTTCCGTCATTTAACTCTATCTCCTTAAATGTGCACATCACATCATCGACCAATGGTGATAAACACTGACTACACCCCGCGTGGTCTTCCCCTCCCCCTTATCATCCTTCACATGTGGTCGTTCAGCCATCTAGCTCATTTCACGTATGGTGAGGAGATGCACTACTACATCTAACCTAGGTTATAAAGGTTGTTTAATGCGAAGTTATGCACAAAATTGTAATACATATTTGTGTACTATTTTTAGTTTAGATAATGCTTTTCAATGCAGAATAACGACATAAACTCAACTTTCTATAGCCTGAACAATCTAGAATAATACAAACTGTTTAGACCCATAGATATTTCTAATTCATAATCTTTAAAAACTTTGTGCCTTCACTTGGTCATATCTAGCAACTCATTTAAGAACCTATAAATATGACCCTTTCAACATTAAGAGTTGGGTCATCATCTATGGCTCCACCATGTGTCACTATACCCCTAGTGAAAGGGTAGTGAATGAGACAAAGACACCCAAGTGGCTCAACCTTTGACACACAAACACAACCATTTTGTTTGTCCACTTTTCACCTCTTTTATCATTCCACCTTCTATACAGGTTGTAACAAAAGTTCATTTTTGACGAAATTCGTAGGGTAAACATGAATCTTGTTTTACTTCCAAACTATTGCTTTGGTAGCAAAGTTATTATTTGGTTGCAACTTTGTTCATTTTGGCTTGGGTATGAGTTTGGGGCAATTGCATATATACCCACTAAAACTTGCATATTTGCATATATACCCAAAACATGCTTAATTTGCATTGTACATCATGCATTGAAAACTTGTATTTTTTATCTGGCGGTAAGTATTAAATTTTGGTTTTAGAATTATTACTTTTGTTTTCCTTCACAGGACTAACGCAAGTGTATTACCAACCGTTGTGTATAACTGTAGGTTCCCCCCTTGCTCAGTTTGGTTGTTTAACAAATTTTGGTCTCTTCTTAAAAAAAAAAAAAAAAAAAAAAAAAAAAAAAAAAAAAAAAACCCTACCTACCTAACTACCAAATTAAAAAGTACTTTTTCACAAATTCAACCATCTCATAACGGACCTACGGATTTTGAAGGATGTTGCACAAATTTTACATTCAATTAATTTATTATCAAAAAAAAATAAGTACTACATTGCACCTAACAAGATTTTTATCTAAAAATGAAGGGTTTGCATGTAACCGAAAAGACACATTAATATCTTTTTTACACTTCGTGTCTTAAAATCAGATGTGACTCGTGCCATACCCGGCTCCCAAGTGTGTCCGTCCCTAATCCCATATCTAGATTGTTTATTGATTATCACCTTTCACCCTCATCCAAGATAAAGGAAAGCTTTCAATCTAGTGGTATGTGACATCAACCAAAAAGTTGTAGGCGCAAGTCTCGTTGGAGACATATGCGATTTAGTTGTGTAACAAATTGCCGTTAAAAAAGTGTCCAAGATGACAAGCTTTTTAACAAACTTCTATAACCAAAAGTTTTACAGTAGCATCTTTTTAACCAACGACTTAATACGTGAAGCGATTAACCACAATACCTTGCTTTCATATGATATCATTGGGGTTTTGATACAATGCTTACTTACTAGTGAAGTGTTCTATCGACATGATTTATGATAAGAGTGTGGGGTTTCGGTGGTTGAACGAAGTTGATGGGTCCTTATCGGCACAACCTACTTTCCAAGAGCCTTCTGCTGATATTTTCAGACACTATGGCCCAACATTATTTAATGTACTAGTCGAACATTTAAGAGAATCTAATCAATCCAAATCCTATAATTACGTAACTGGCATAAGCTTCTTAAGTTTGGAATAACAAAACTACCACAAATTGGGTATAAAATAGCTTGGGTAAATATGATGATCAAAATTTACTGATGAAAGAAAATAATAATAAATACAAAATAAATAAAAAATAAAAATAATAAACCTTACAAGTAGTCTTTAAAGAGAAGCCAACAATTATCTGCAACTGACATTTTTCCCTGCGAATAATAGCATCCTGACATAAAAATTAGCATACTGAAGCTGATTTTACACAAGGTTACAATGTTACATGCATTGTTGTATGATGACCACATGTTAAACTGCTGCATTAAGGACGTGAACCTTGACGTGTACCAACTCCTGAATCAAAGGTCAAGCTCAAATGAGCACAAGTCAACCAGCTCAAACACTATCCTATACAAGCCAAGCCTCAGCCTAACGTTTTGTGGATCAAGAAGTCACAAACCTGAACCCTGATCTACATTGTTTTTACAAACCTAGCAACCTCAAAGTCAAGTTTGGGTCGAATACAAGCGCCAATATCTGCCTAATAGATAGCTTAGCATTTCCTAGGTCAAGAATCAACGGACTAAAGAAACACACACACACACACACACACACACACACACACACACACACACACACATAAATTTAAATCAATTATATTTACACTAAAATTCTACACTGTTTAAACTTTAAATACATATGGAATACAAAAACACTATTGAAAATTGCTGCAACAACAAACTTAAATTCAATCAACACTGCAATATTAACAAATTATCATTTCGTTTACCTTCCTTCGTTTTTCAAAGAAAATCCTGTTAATCTACAAGACTAAATATAGTTAGCCACACGCACTAAATAGCCCGGTTGGTTTCTAACAGTGTAACACCATGGTCATCGTGTTAGATTTCTCCACTTGTCCTTTAGATCGACCTGTAAATAATAAATTTGCCAACTTGATGTCAACACAAAAATACATTGCTATGGAATATCGCAACAAATATAAAGGTGTGTTACCTCGGTTCTATCTTCAAAGATATCACGATACATACTTAAGATCAGCTTCCAATTTCCTTTACCGTATCTTGAAAAGAGAGCACAAAGTTAATGTGAATATTACATTTATTTCTCCATAAAATTATCTTAAGACGGGTTATCAGCATAATATACCAACAGAACTTTTCATCTTTCCTGTTTTAATCATTGTAATTTCTTTGCTGAGTCATTAAAAAATGTCTTAGTGTCTCGTTTAGATCATTTTACAACCAAAAAACCTCAAAACAGGGTTACAAACAAAATGTATATTATACAACAACGTTAAAATGACCCAGTCAGGAAACAAAACCATCTTTTAATGACTCAAATGTACATGAAAAAGAACAAGACAAATGAAATGGACATTGCTATTTTATGCAATAACCAACACTATATGATAAACCATGTAAATTTTCCAGGTTAAAATTCACTAGCATATGAGACTTAATGATATATTTTGGGATAAAATAAATGGTTATAATAATGTAAAAGATTTGTTAGCGACTATCACATACTTGTGCACACCAGTACGCAGAGCGTCTTCCTCTACAACGGTCCATCTCCTTTTCTTTCTCTGCTTTGCTAGTTTGTTAATGTTGTAGATGCTCAAAGGTGAGACCGTTCTCTTTTTAGGGGTGTTCAAGTGAGGTCTTGTCGGCGACCCTTCATCGGAGGTATCAATCGAGTCACTCCACTGAGAAAAGACATTAACACTAATTATGGATTGATATGCATACATTTAAAAGCGAAAAACAGAGAAACATTGCTTTAAACTAAGATATTTCTATCTATACTAAGCAAGGCTGTATCAGTCACAACTCACAAACGACTAGATAAATGTTCTTACTGGTTTAATTAGTACAGATAATGTTATCTGACACTTTAGTAGATCGCTCACTACTAAAGAGTTGCCAACCTAGAGGGGACAGTCAGGTTTGATAATTGGCCAAAAAGAGGTTAAGATTAAATTGGGTCATCTTATAGTACGGGTCTGTTGAAAAGGGGGGCTCAACATTGTGTTGACCCGCTAACACTTTTCGTTCATAAGTGGTAATTATTATCACAAAACAACCCAAACCAGCACCTTGATAAGTTACTGGACAGAAATACCTCCGAATCTCTAACTACTGCTAGTCCTAATAATTGCATTCATACATGACAGTCAAAAATATCTCTAAGGTACTTGGTAATATTAGATCTTTGACATTCTTAAATTTATTTCAGAAGCAGGATACATATTATCATGATGTCGAGAAACACTTCTAACACAGTTATCTTAGCATCCAATACTAAACCAGGCCTGCTTGTAACACCTCAATGAGTACACAATCATCCTTAAAAAAATACCAGTAAATCAAGTGCCCTACAAGATATTCAAATTTTCAAAGGTTTGTCTTGTGATAAAGGGCTGTAAAATGACCAAACACAAGTATATAATTACTAATTTCAGTTGCAGGAGAAAAAGATTCACCACTTGTGCCCAAAATGTTGCAGGTTACAGAGATAATATGGTGTGTATGGGCGAAAAACCCAGAGTGCTCTTTTTATGTGAAACATATGTTATTACTCTTTCTAATAAAGTAGAATTACCAACATTCTCCTTGTCTTTGTCTTAAATACCCAAAAAGATCGAGCTAACAAAACAAATAGAATCAAAACCAACCAAAAACTTAGAAAAAGTACGGGTGCAAAAACAAATCATGATTCAACACAGATACATGATGTGGATGAAAACAAACAGATGTAGATGAGGGGAACATATAAATTCTACACGTATACGAGTATAAAAAAAAGCTTATAATATTCAGCAAAGACAATACATTTTTTCCAGTTCTGCATGACACCGTACATGTTCAACCGAAAGTGATTTCTATGGGCAGTCCAACACGCGCATACACACACACAAATGAATGGTTTTTTTGTCATATTAGATATCCATTGGCCTATGATGCATTTCTGAAAGTAATGAGTCTATTAAAAACATAATTGCCAAAAAGAAGTATCCTACACCATAAGCCAGAAGGTGTTACCTCAACAGTATGTGCAGTACTATTCCGTTCCATCAAACTAGGCTTACGCCTTTCATTTTGATCCCCACGTAATCCCTCACCTCCATCAGCTTCTAAAGCTTTACCTTTCCTATCATGCGATGAACTAGGAACTTCATCATTATTCCTAGTTGAAGCACCTACATCATGATCACGGGCCATATTTTCTCCACTGGTGTTGACATTCAAAGATTCAGCGTAGCGCAATGCTTCCGGAAGAGGGTCCTTCACCACCGCATGTAATTCAGAAGAACTCTTCTCAAGGGCTTCTTTTACTCTATCCACTTCGGGAGTAGGAATTCCATTGCATTGGTCGTGAGATGTCTCCATGGGATCAACAATCTTAGCTCCTCTATGAGTGCCTAATCTTCCGTGAGATATATGAGAAATTTGCTTGTTTTTGGGTAGCACACGAGCCCTCGATGCTTCTACATAAGCATAGACATCAATCCCATTAATATCTTCAAACATTGGCATGTAAACTAGATACTAATGCGTTACGGAACAACGAAACAAATATCTAACCAACATGGTACAAAACACTTATAGATTATCAAGAAAAGCCCAACTTAGCACTACTGATATAGGAACGCAAAATTTAGGTTAGAACACAATGTCTCGCATATATGCAACTTATGATAAACACACTCCTAGTCCATAATGACTATTCATGTATTTCTTTTCATGATTTTCTTTAACAAATAGAGTAGGCATAACTAAACATTCAAGAGGTGTTTAGATCACTTATTCAAAGTGCTTAGCTTGCAAAGTTTAAGCGTTTGTTGATTTTGTTCCTTCTAGAATTAGCAAATAAGCAGTTTCCAATAGTGTGTTTGGGATTCCTAATACGTTTTAAAACTTAAAACAATGCAATATGTAGATAAGTACTTACATAACATGTGCTTATTTGCTGTCGTACCTACTTATTTTAAGTACATAATCACTTTAAAACTTGCAATCCCTAACGCCTTTTTTTCTTTTCGTAAACAAAATACATAACACTAAATAAAACATTCACCTAAAACATGTGATCGGAAATCTAACTGCATAAACGAAACATAATTATACTAACACACTTGCATATCACAAACTCTTAACTTACCATTACCCTCACTATGTACATCAGCAACATCCACATCTCGACCCAACAAACCACCATCCAACCCCAGCTCTTTACTCAACTCCCGATCACCCAAAACCGTCTCACACGCCACCTCAATAAACGACGGCCCCATCATCTCCCTCGCCTCATTCACATACTTACTCAAAACCTCCACCACATCCAACTCCTTAAACATCGCCAACACAATCTCACAAACATCAACTTTCATTATCCTCGCCTCGAGTTCCTTCACCCAACTCAACATCTCATCTCTCACATTATCACATTCCTCCATTTCACGCACCCGCTCACTCCACACTCTCTTCAACTCATTCGCAAAATTCTCATTTTCATTTTCGACGCTTTGTTCATTTTTATCGTTTTTTTCGATGGATTTTATAGTACAGTACATTGCGATGGTACGATACGCTTCTTTTAACGCTTCTGAGGGTTTATAAACATTTTCAGTGATATCTAATTCTATGATGGATTCTAAATAATCAATTATGTGGTCTGCGATTGTGCCGGTTTTGATATCGGACTCGATTTTACGCAAGATTAAGGATTTTTTTAACCTGGGATTGGTGTTTGGGATTGGGAGGATGTGAATTAGGTTGTTGAGTGTTTCATCGTCCAGTGTGTTTTGTCGGAGTAAGAATTCCAGGATCCAACCTGATATATCGGGATCCATTGATGAGTTTTTGGGGTTAGGGTTTATGATTTTTGAAAATTGGGGGTTTGAAAATTGGGGGTTGTTTGGATTAGGGTTTGAATTTCAATTGGCGCACTCGTGTAGTGGAAGTTTTGTTAATTTTGTAAGTTGATTTTTTTTTTTTTTTTTTTAAGCCTGATTTCCGACTTTTTGGCTACTAATCTACGGGGTTTGTGACTCAAATCAAGTAAAGCCCTCTCTTTGAGGAGGGTTGTCGTGGCCACTTAAGATTGTTTGCACCTATGAGTAACTCAACTTGATATCTCACACATTTTAGAGTGATAGTTACAAAAGTTGACTTGTTTGGCTATGTGAAAGTATACGGTAAAAAATATAAATGTTTAATGTACTTATCATAAAAACTCATTATGTTTTTTTTTTTTTTTTTACTTTTTTTTATTATTATTTTACTTTAAAATGTTTCATGACATCTGTCATCATGCTTAATTAAATATATTTCTCTTATTTGAAATGTCTTTCATCTTTTCCATTTTAGTTTTCAATTTCCTAAAAAACATTTTTCATAAATTTAGTAAGATATAATCTGACTAACAAACAAACAACAATGATGGTCAGGAGAACATGGTGGTAGTTCGATGCAGGTGGTCCGGTGAACGCGGTGGTGGTAACTAAATGAAGGTTACACAAATCATGACAACTAAAATACTACAAAGCAAGCTACAAGTACAACGTCATTGTAACAATTGAAACGTATCTAATAACATCACTTTGAATGGTTATTACTCATTATGATCACTAAATTATTATATAACTATGCATGGTACTCTATTATATGTAAACATAACGTTTTCCTTTTGACACTTGATATAACGTTTTCCATTATACGTTTGATGCCCAGCAAATGATGATTCCACTTAAAGGATGTGATTTTTTAAACTACAAATTCTTCCTCCCTTCATTTGTGCTCTGTTTTTTATAATGAAACTGAATGTTGCTATTTTTATCTATTTTCATTTGTGCTATGTCTTGAGCCATTAAGGTGAGTTACTTATGGTAACACAAATACATAACACAAACCTTTAAGAAACAAAGTAAAGAACAAATGTTATCCGTAAAGAATTAGATTGGAACTAATGGTGAGCCATAAGTAACTTATGGTAACACTTTAATAAATTTGAACCATAATGGGTAATTTAATCTCAAATAACTCACATTAATTATAAGTGTGTTTTAGCCGAAAACTAGGTTTCAACCCGATTTAGTGGTGTTTGGCTGGAGATATGAGATTTAGAAGATGAAGATGGAAGAAAATTTACCAAATTACCCTTACTGGTTGTGTATGATGAGTTTTTCTATAGTAGAAAAAGCATGATGAGTTATACATGTAAGTACATAGAGTATTTACTTTTACCCTATGTTTGGACAGGTTATTCGAACACTTTATGTATGGTATATGTAAATCAGGATTAAGAGTGGATCGGGATGGTTGTGTTATTTGGTTTT
>LBNU01015248.1:1527-12847 GCA_014162995.1 Artemisia annua
GGACGTAGGGCAAGGACAAGTGAGGTCCTTGTAGCCGAACCACGATAAACAATCGTGTTGTGGTTTGATCGTTCTATCTCTTTACTTACATGCTTTACATATATATTGTGTTGTGATTATATATTATCTTTGAGTTCTTCAAAGTACTTCCATTCATATAATAAAGCAAAACGTCACAATATATCTTTAACTAAAACGGGTAATTTGTAAAAGATAATTAAATTAAAAAGCGGTAAACTATTCAACCCCCCTTCTAGTTTTCCACAGATTTGTTATTGGTTGTTTTGGGTGATTGACTCGCGTTAGGCTTAAGAAAACTGGCTAATCTCCTATATGGTAACAAGCTTGAACGTCTTAAGAAATGTAATCGGATGTGTACTACGGTTTTATTGGTTGTGTTTAATACATAAGTGACTATTAAGGAGGCCATGATAGGATACTAAACGTGTCGTCGTAGGAAGAGATAGAAGCTTATAGAGTTGGGGAATGACGTACACGCCCCCACGACTGGTATTAAAGAATGCAACCCTTCATCTAAACAATTGTAACAAATCAATTAATCAATAAAAGATAACTAGGGAGTAGTGAAATCTAAGTAAACACATTCTCTCATTATAAGAAGTTCACCAATTTACCTTTCTTGTTTATTTTATTTTATTTGCATAAGTAGTAATTTTAGGTTAGTTGACTAGCAACTAATTTCGCCCACTCTTCCAATACCCGAGATTTTAATTGGTTTCATAAAAAATATAAAAATATAGAAAGAATCATCCCTCACCTTTAGACCTAGTTGACTTAGTTTTCAATCATAACGACACTATTCCCCTAGAGAACGATCAATCCCCCGGTACTTGCCACTCGCTATACTACATCGGTCAGGTACACTGCCTGGTGTGGATTGCAAGCTTCTCAAGATCCCTTGAGAAGTAAAACCTTTTGCAAGGTTGCAAAACCACGCATCAAGTTTTTGGCGCCGCTGCCAGGGAATAGTTATTGTTTAGGTTGAATTTTATTTTTATTAGGCCTAGTCATTAGATTCATATCTGGTGAGATTTTTATTTTCTTTTGATTAGGTTTTCTTTAGTCTATCTTTTTCTTTGTTCCTTTGTTCGTAACCATTACCATCCGCCATTATTGAAGGTGGTAATATCTTTGATTCCGCCAACCCACCACAACAAAACGCACCACAACCAAACCAACTACCTAGAGCACGCACTTTAGGAGAATACTCCCGACCTAGCCACCGAGGCAATCGAAATACCATTGAGCTCACCCAAGGAGCCAATGTGTCTCCCTTGCGATCTGACACCATCCGGTTGGTGCAAAGCGGATGTGCATTCTATGGACTTCGTTCCGAAGATCCAAATCAACATCTCAAAGATTTCCTTAAAATCGTAGATTCCATAGACCTTGATGTTACCACTCGAGAGACGACACGATTGCGTCTCTTCCAATTCTCTCTACGTGACCAAGCTAGTCAATGGCTTGAGCGTTTACCCGCGGGATCTATCACCTCTTGGGATAATCTCACCTCTCGTTTCCTTTCTCAAGTTTTCCCACCGGAGAGAACTACCAAGTTAAGTAATGACATCTTGAATTTCCAACAACTTCAAGGTGAAACTCTTTACGAAGCATGGAATCGTTTCAAGGACTTACTCCAAAAAGTCCTTCATCATGGCATTGATCTTTGGATTCAAGTCCAAATCCTCTATGATCATGTCAATCAATCCACAAGGCAAACCATTAACCATGCGACCGGTGGTAAGCTACGTGACAAGAATGCGGAAGAATCATGAGGAATCATAGAAGACCTCGCTCTCTATGACAACGGTGTTGGAATGACCCCCGTGATTGGAATAAAACGGTCAAGGCAATATCTTTGCCTTTAAATAATTCAAGCATTCCCAACCGTAGGATCCTGGAACTTGAGGACCAAGTCAAGTTTCTCATGAAATCCTACGAAGCTCCTAAACCTTCAAGCCAAGTGAACAAAATCACTTCTTCATGCGAATTATGTAGTGGTCCCCATGACACTCGTGATTGCATGGAACTCCCCGAACAAGCTTTTACGGACTACGCATCCTCGCGTACCGACGGAGCGGGAGAAAAGTGATACACTTTCAAACCCGAGCCAGACCCTTATGGTGATTCTTTACAACCCCTCTTGGAAAAATCACCCAAACTTTAGGTGGAAACAAAACCAAAACCCGCCCTAAAATAATTCTTCCAATACACCTAATCGTTTTCAACCAAACGGTTCAACCTCGAACCATATTTTCAACAATAATCCTNCAGACCCTTATGGTGATTCTTTACAACCCCTCTTGGAAAAATCACCCAAACTTTAGGTGGAAACAAAACCAAAACCCGCCCTAAAATAATTCTTCCAATACACCTAATCGTTTTCAACCAAACGGTTCAACCTCGAACCATATTTTCAACAATAATCCTTCCAACAACTATGGTAGTACCAATAATTTCGAAGGACTGATGTCCAATTTTATGGCATCTCAAGAAGGTCGCATAGCCAAATTTGAAGCCGATTTCAACCAACAACAAAATGAGATGACCAATAAGATTGATAATTTAATTAAGGCCTTTAATAACCAAGGACTGACCCCATCCACCAAAAGTGTTAAGAATCCTAGTGGGGGGAATGAGGTTAAGGATCCTTCATCATCTAAACACGTACACTTTGTCAACGTAGTCACTATTAAACTACTTGATAGTAGTTGCAAGGATGATGATGAAGGTAAGATTGAAATAGGAGGAAGTTCTGAGAAAGGTGTCGAAGATGAAACAGAAAAGGAAGAGGAATACTTCAACAAGTTTCCCACTAAGGATGAGCTTCCATACCACAAAAATCTATTGGATGATCCTAACCCATTAATCTATAGAAATCTACCGATCATTCGAGCTTGCAACCCAACCAACATAAACATACCGTGCAATATTGGGCATTTGCATGTGTGGAAAGCTTACATCGATCTTAAGTCACCCATAAATATCTTGTCTAGGACATTCTACAATTGGATTATGAAAAAGCAATTAGCTCCTAGGATTGATCCCATGACGGGAAGAACAAGTAATTTTGTGGGAAGAGTTAGAGGGTTGCCTGTCTACGCAGGAAATTTCACCTATGTGATAGATTTTGTTATCTTAGAAGATGTTAACCCTGTAATCGACATAAATTTATCGAATGTTGTGTTAGGAAGATCATTCGTTGAAGTCTCTAGAATGCAATATGATCCATCATTAGGAATAGTTAAGTTTAAGGATGACACCGACGAAATTGCCTACCAAATGCCCAATAAGATAGAACAATTCCGACTCATGTCGACCCTAGAAAAAGAATTTAAGCAGTCGGTATACTATAGGAGTGATGAGGATAAGAAGAAGGGAGTAGACTACGTAATGAGAAAATATTGGGATTCTACAAGGAATGTCTACAACTAGGTCCAGAATATAAGACCAAGCCAGAGGATGACCTAGAGGACATGACAGATAATGGAGTCACGTAATAGAGCGTGACTTTGAGTCTAGCTACAAGACTGGTAAATAAAGAAAAACGCTTCTTGGGAGGCAACCCAAGCCTTTTATTTGTTTGATTGTTTATTTGCTTTTATTTGTTTCCATATGCATGTTTCATTCTTATTGTTTATTGTTCATGTATCAAATGCAAATCGTGAAAATGCTTTATTTTGTTTTTAACCTCTTCTTAACTACATATAAAGGTATTTTGCAAAAGATAAGTGTAAGGTAAATCCATATTTGTTTATGAGAACGAATTGAACATGAACGATAACAATAAGATATAAAACATGCATATTAGTATTTGTTTGAGTCAAATGCTTGTATCGAGTCACAATGAATGTTTTTGCAGGATTCCAGGAATTAAAACATAGGTTTTTCTAAAAATTTTCTTGAAACAAAATATAAAGAATCATGTCAGACTATTTCTGACGGCGTCAGGGTTAACACCTGACGGCGTCAGATGTTGTTTTCTGCAAAATTTTCCAGATTTTGTTTTTCTACTGGAATTGTAAAGTTTCGTAAAATCTGTAATTTTTAAACTCCAGGAATCTGCAAATATTTATTTTGCAAGCATTATATCTTTACTTGCTTTTTAGGATTTACTTTTATATAGAATTTACCGCCGATTTTATGCGAGGTTTCGTGTTGCTTTTCTTAGTTGTTTAACAGGTTATATTGGACAAGAAGATGATTATATTTCAGGAGTGAAGCTTTGCATGCTCATTTTCTTGGAGGAGGATTTAACCTTGTTACCACATCATCCACACCGAGCTAATCAGGGGAGTATTTGTTTCTTTAATTTTCATTTATCTATACTTTATTACTTTTTAAGAACATTGGGGACAATGTTCAACTTAAGTGTAAGGGGGTAAACGAGGATACCTTAAAAACTACAATTGCACTTGATTTTTGTTTTGTTCAATAGTAGATGTGTAATAAAGCTAAGAGAAATACTTGTTAGGGTAATTTTAGCACCAAATTTAAAATTTTTTGTAACATTTAGGAGTGAAACTTTAGTCTTAATAAGCGTCTCATGGATAGGAGTTATATGACTAGCACAAAAACCGTACCACTCAAAAATTTCCATCCCAAAAATGTGAGGTTCGTCCCTAGATTTGTTAGAAAAAGCATTCATTATTAGTGCTTGTGAGTGTACCGGTAGTATTTAGATTCTAGAACTTGCATTAGCGATGCATCCCAAGACCGCTATTGAGACTATATTCGTGTAGTTAGGATTTACTACATGATAAGAGGCATTAGGATAACCCATGTTTTAAGCCTGTAATATAATTACTTTGACTTCATTGGTCAATTAATTATCCCACACCTTTGCGATCTACTCATTTTTAGTACACGATACCCCTAGTACAACCCTCAAAGCCTATCTTTTTCATTTCTAACTTTAAGCATTTACTTAATGGAAGAATTTGTTTATAATCCACCATCAAATGTACACCCAAATCGCCTTAGCCTTCCTTGTATACACTCATCTTTAGTGCATTATTGTTATTTGTTTAAACCCTTTGTTAATTGTCTAATTGATTACATGGTTGCTAAGTCGAGTTATATCTTGTATATATTGTTTTGGGACGATTGAGACTTATGGGTAAAGTACTACTGTTATGGAGTAATGTGGAAGAACATCATTTATTACCCCCGTATGTGCGTTAATGTTTTAAAGTACTCCAAATGTTTCGATTATCTTGATTCGAGTCTTTATTTTGATATATGTAAAAGTTCAAGTGTAAGGGGAGAACGAGCCCCCTTGATGTATTATTTTTGTCATAATTCTAAATTTCCAGGTCAATTCCTTAGTCCCCATATTTCCTATTCATTGAATTTCAATTCAACATTTCACGTAAACAGGGTTTACGGGTATCCATTTGACGAGACCGGGTAGGTTAAGTCACATTGTCAACCATCGTACATTTTCTAGACTAGGGTTAGTCTACATTGCATCACGACATCATTTGCATTCTATTCCACTCGTAGATATATATTTTCAAGTTACCCTTATTTATTTATTTGTATATAAATAATAAGACAAGTTATTAGTTTTTAACCTAATGTACCAAACAAATTCCACTAGAGCACTAATATATTTTTATATTAGTTATTTTTCCACTAAGGTTATAAAACTATATATTATTTATTTTTGGTGGTTAACCAAATAATAAACCTTTACTTGAACTATATACAACAAGAATTGTACCAACAAAGCAATACCTATCAAAATACCCAATGTTTATGAAAATTATATTTTTATAATTTTTACAACCTTATTATATCCCGTATTGACCCGTTATATTTTATTTTTAATTAACCCGGTACCCGAAAACGCTAAACCGCTCAAACTATACACTAAACGGTACCCCGTAAAAATTATATTGCACAAAAGATGACACCACAACCACCTCATGTTGAGGTGGCTGGCTCTAAATGTCCTAGAGACACTTGTTCTCTTCCTAATTCACACATAAAATCCCTAAATTCCACCTAAACTACACATACATGCAAGGTGTTATTTATTTTAGATAAAAAAAAAAAAAAATATTTCTCTAGTTCCTTGCTCTCCCTAGCTCGTTCCAACCTCAAGACCAAGAAGGACCAAGAATTTTTCAAGTATTAAATATTTTACAAGTATTAGATCACATCCATTACAAGGTTTTGTAATATAAACCTATGGATTGTTAGGTTTTTCTACCCAAAAAGTTATAAGGTTTTCAAGTAAGTGAACCACTAATTTTTCTATAAATTCTACCATGAATTCCTTGCAAGGTTTATGTACTTTTGTCATTTTTGAACTTGCATATTGAAGTCTATACCACAAAACCTAAGTTTCTATCATTTTATGTGTAAAATGGATTCCTTATGAAACCTTGGAGAAATGGTTGAAATGGTGATGTTAGGGAACCCATGACACCCTAAGAAGGTGTATGGTAGATTAAGGGATGAGTTGATGTTGTTAGTAGTGGATTTGGACATGTACAAACTAGGAAAAATCATTTTTGGAACCATATATAAACCTACTGTCCTCATTTTCAAAATTGGAAAAATTCAGTGAGTTTTGGTAAATTTTGGACCCAAGATATAGAAAATACATTCTTAGACGAAACTATGGCCTTTTGAATCGCTAAAAACGGACTTATAACGAAGAAGTTATGCCAAAAACAAAATGCTACTAGACTTATACATTTTCCGGAAATTTGTTTGCTGATGTACGAATTTACTTGGCCAAAAACGAGCCTTAGACCTTTTCAAAACTTGCCAAACTATTGAAAATATGTTAGTATACCTTTTTACCTTTTCGGGGATATAAAGAACTTGAAAATCGGCCTTATAACGAATTAGTTATGATTTTTCGAAAGTTATTATTTTCACTAATAAACCACCAGCACTTTACCCAGAAATTTTCTAAGTATACCCAGAAACACCCATGTTGAGAGCTATTTTCCCGTCAATTGACTCAGTTCTGGAGTTTTGGACTCCAAGGAACAAAAGTTAGAGCACCTGGCCTAGTTTTCAAATCAAAAAGCCGTTTGTCATTTGGACTTAAAATGAGTAATCTACAGCTATCCAAACATTCATAAAAACTGCCCAGAAATGGCAGCTTTAGCCTAAAAACACCATACTTTTCGACCATTTATCATAAAATCTAGACACTTTGAGCAAAACTTCACTCCTGAACATATTTAGGCTTGGTGCTAAGCTTTCCAAAAATACCAATTTTACTTCCTAACTCTCAATATTCACTGATTTACAACTAGTTTTCCGAAGCCATTTTTAACCGTATTTCAAAAATTACTAAGTGTTATATTTTACGTCTAAAACCTATATTTCACTATATTTCACTATATAACTATTGTATAACATTATTAGACTATATGAACATGTAATATTCACTATGACCTTATACGAAGATATAAATTATATTTTCGACAACAATACATATTTTGAATACAAAACGAGTGGTATAGATTATAAGTGCAAGTGCATACATAAACCCATTTCATAATCTAAATTAGATTACTTGCATTCATTTTAGGTTGCGATTAGGAGATTGCACCTCATTTCTTCAGCTCATACATTCCCGTTTGTACCATTCCTTGAGGTGAGTTTTCATAGCCCCGTATGCATTCTTTTATTGTTTTTCAAATCCCACGGGGGAGAATACATTGTTCCATTTTTGTACGGACCTAAGTATACAAATCCAAGTACAATGCTTAAGTTACCACATTGCCTATGAAAGTTCCCCTATTATCATGAACCGTTAATTGTGCATAAGCGAGAGTGAGTGGATAGATCTATTGAGGGTGACGCCTCCATCCGTGTTGGGGTTACCGACAGTCAAGCGGATGCATTTCATTTTTATTCATATTAGAGTGTCTGGCAAAACACTCTTTAGGGGCATTACATACAGTCAAGCTTCGGGGTCATGAGCTTAAGGGCTATTGTACTATTTTTCATTTATCATGTGACGGGTAGTCATACATATATACTTATGGTTTCCGTATAACATTCATTTTTATAAACCTATGATTTCTCACCAACATATTGTTGACGTTTTTAGCAATGTATTTTCAGGTAACTAATGTAACAACATGTGACATGCATTGGACCAACATGGAGTCGAGGGTCGACGCGTCTCACTGTTTTATTTCAATGCACTTATGAATCGTTTGATCTTGTCGTTTTTATTTTCAATAAATGTGTAAAACTACTTGGGACCTATGTTGTAAACTTTTATGTTTTAAATAAAATGATCAAACGTTGTATTTACAAAACGACACTTTAGGTCGTTCAATGTAACCTTGTATGAGATGCCATGATCGTTACACCCGGGAATTCAATTCCGCTGCCATTTTACAGGTAAATTCAGGGTGTGACAATTTTGGATGGTAGGGCAAGAATGTATGAATGAAAAAAAAAATCAAAAAAGCAAGAAAAACGAAAAAAAAAAATAGAAAAAGACAAGTGAAAAAACATACGGACTACCATCCCGTTCCTTTTATTTTATTATGTCTTTTGTAGTTAGCCTAAGTTGAGTCGAGTCTTGACTTAGCAACGCCGCATTGTACATGTAATTAACTAAGACAATTGACTTGCCACCAGTAAAATATCCTTTATCCAACAAACCGTGTTTTCCATATCCCTGCACCTAACGTTATAACTCTTTAAAAGACCTATTTGATAGTTCATCCTAGGTGTTTACGCCAAAGTGGTGGAGGTTTTGATCCTTTCCCAAGCCTATGGTAATCTATTTGCTATGACAGGTAGTGAGAGATATTTTTCCATTTCCATTTATGATATATAGATTTATAACACCCGAGAGATGAGAGTATCCAAACACTTAATGTGAGGTGCTAGTGTATAATTTCCATGCTTGTTTTGATTAAGGTGGAACGATCATTTGTTGTAATTACTTTTATATTAATGTTAAATGACCCCTAACTTGTATTTTAATCTCAAGTGTAAGGGTATTTGATAAGGAAATATTTGTTACGCTTTTAGGGGGTCATTTAAGCCATAAATGGTAATTTTATGATCAAATATTACCTCAAATCGTTCCTTTTCTCTTTTTAGATACTTGGAACGTGATTTCTGGAAAATGGAGCATTTTGGAGCTTTTCGGACGTTTTTATGCTCAAGTATAAAGAAAAACAAGAAAAGTCAAGTTTTCACACTTGACGGCGTCACGCTTTGGAGCTGACGCCGTCACCTTATGCTCAAGATGGTGGATTTCTAACACTAGACGCCCCAGAAGAAAACATGACATTTACACCTGACGGCGTCAGGTGTTAAATGTTGGAGGCCGTCAGGTGTTATGCTAAAGAGATACGACCCAGATGAAGTTTACAAGTGTCGGCGTCAGAAGTAATTTTAGGCGATCCGAGAACCCTAAACACGGCGGCCTGACGGCGTCAGGACTTATAACCTGACGCCATCAGCTTGTAAAATCTATATATAGTTTTGGATTTTTCATTCATTAAGTGTGCAACTTTGGAGATAAACCCTGGTCTGACTTCCACAGTATTTTTAAGGTTTCAAACCCTCTTTTTTTCCATGTTCAATTGAAGATAAGTTCTTCATTTAATCATTCAATATGTCTAAATGTTGTTTGATTAATTGTTTGTCTTTTCTTTACATTAACATGCTAGCTTAGGGTTTTTAGTGTTTGCTTAGATCTAATGAAACCTAGTTATTAATTATTGATTGTTGATTTGTTATTGGTTGTTTTGGGTGATTGGCTCGCGTTAGGCTTAAGAAAACTGGCTTATCTCCTATACGGTAACAAGCTGAACGTCTTAAGAAACGTAATCGGATGTGTACTACTGTTTTATTGGTTGTGTTTAATGCATAAGTGACTATTAAGGAGGCCATGATAGGATACTAAACGTGTCGTCATAGGAAGAGATAGAAGCTTATAGAGTTAGGGAAGGACGTACACGCCCCCACGACTGGTATTAAGGAATGCAACCTTCATCCAAACAATTGTAACAAATCAATTAATCAATAAGAGATAAATAGGGAGTAGTAAAATCTAAGTAAACACATTCTCTCATTATAAGAAGTTCACCAATTTACCTTTCTTGTTTATTTTATTTTATTTGCATAAATAGTAATTTTGGTTAGTTGACTAGCAACTAATTCCGCCCACTCTTCCAATACCCGAGATTTAATTGGTTTCATAAAAAATATAAAAATACAAAAAGAATCATCCCTTACCTTTAAACATAGTTGACTTAATTTTCAATCCTAACGACGCTATTCCTCTATAGAACGATCAATCCCCCGGTACTTTCCACTCACTATACTACATCAGTCAGGTACACTGCCTGGTGGGGATTGCAAGCTTCTCAAAATCCCTTGAGAAGTAAAACCTTTTGCAAGGTTGCAAAACTACGCATCAGTGGGCAATTCTCCCACGGCCAATCTGTACAATCAATGCTTCCTATCATCTCAGGAAACCCATGACTTCGATAGTGATGCTCATAGAGTCTGTCAATGTCTGTAACCGTCGGCTTTCGCAAAAACTCTGGACCATATAACTCCATGATGGCCTCACAAAAATTTTGAAGTCACTCACGAATTGTTGACGCACCCATTTGCACATATTCGTCTAGCATATCAGGATTGACTCCGTATGCCAATTGACGAATTGACGAAATACACTTCATCAATGGAGAAATACCAAGTAAGCCCGCATAACTACGAGTTTGTTGGAAATAAGGTGAATGATTGGTTACCTCTCGAACAATTCGTGTGAATAGTCTTCGGCTCATTCAAAAACGATCATGGAATGCTTGATCGCCGTATCTTGGGTGATCGGAGAAGTAAGCACTCACTAAACGTTATGAGCACCCCAAACGATCCCTACTAATTTGGTTTCGTGTGAGTTTAGGTTGTGACGCTTGATAAGCCTCCCAACACTCTTCCGCAAACATCAAAAACTCGCTACTAACTTCATTTTCATCATCCGAAGACGAATATGCAATAAATATCTCGTAAGAATTCATGGTGTAAAAAAATATAGATAATGTTTGAAATGAGATTTGTGGATTGAAGTGTGTTATATGTTGTTGTTAATATGTGGTATTTATAAGTGTGTTAAAAGATTTTTTTTTCTAACGTTCGAATACAACGGCTAGTAGGGTTTTATTTTTATTTTTATTTTTATTTTTTTTTCAACGTTAATATGCAACGGATAGAACAATAAATGCAAAAGAAATGGACAATGTAACTCGATCGTTTGGACGACCCATTTCAAAAATAATAATAATAATAA
>LBNU01015248.1:37068-55632 GCA_014162995.1 Artemisia annua
ACGGGGAAAAAAAAAAAAAAAAAAAAAAGAAGAAAAGAAAAAAAAAAGAAAGAAGAAAAGAAAGACAAGAAAAAAAACATGGACTTAGGTTTCATTTTTAAATCTTAGGTTAATCCCCACCATTAGATCAAACTAAATGGATGGTGGGGATTTGTCCCTCAGTTTGTAGCAAAAAACTGGTTTGCAAAATAACTTTTCTCAATAAATTATATTTGGACCGACATGCACAATGCTTGTCTTGTCATTAGTTCATGTTTTTTTGAATGAATGTTTACATTTTTACAAATTTATAAAAAGGAGATCGTAACATGTAAATCATAACTCTAAAAATGTAATAGCGTTTTTGGCATTTTCTTTATTATTAAAATTGCGGGAAAACGTATGCTGCATGTTTGGTTTATTTGGTGTTTCATGTTTGTTTCAGGTTTAGAGAGCTTAATAAAATCATACTTCTTTCGTCCCAAAATAGTTATCTCGTTTTGACTTTTCAAGTTTTTCTTTTTCAACTTTGATTTTAAATATTTTCTTTTATGTTATATCATACATTCATACTTGATGCAAATATTTGAATGGGTTGAGTTTTAAATTTATTTTCATTGGTATAAATTTTATCAAGTATTATATAATAGAAATACTTAAGGTCAAAATAGCAATTGAAATACTTCAAAAAGTTAAAAGAAGATAATTATTTTGAGACGGAGGGAGTAATGTTTTTTGGTGAAACATTTTTTTTTTGAGTTAACTACATTTTTGGTCCTTATGGCTTGTCGGGTATTTCATTTTCAATCCAAATTTTAAAAAAGAGTTCCGGGTTTGTTTCAAAAGTGAAATACGCGTTTCTGGTTTGGATCATTTTCTCTAATACCGTTAGCTTGATTTAGTAATTTGACCATTAAATTAGAGGGTAATCTTGTCATTCCATGTATTTCTAGTCTACACAACAAACATAAACAACATCATCTTCTCTATATAAAAGTGTATACACATCATCCTCTCTTTAACTTGTACACCTACCACCACGTAATCATAACCACCAACACCATTTACAGCCGCCGGTCCTCGAGTATCACAACCATATACGACCAATAAATTATCACCACCACCATCGGCGGCTGACGAAGGCCAGAAGCGGTATGGTTGTGGTGGGAATGACGGGGGTGGCATGTGGTGTTCAAGAAGATGTATATGTTTATGTTTGGTTTTTCTTCTTGTTTGAATCTGGGTTTTTGGATCTATTCTTTATTAACAACAACCTATAGACTATGGGTTAAATTATGAGTAATAATTTAGACCAAAGGGTTTGTGTCTCAATAGTACCTCATATTGTGTGAGAAGCTCCCCAACCAAATGATTGTGGGTTCAAGTCCTGCTTAAAACATGTGAGATAGAATTGTGGTATAAAATTTGTGAGATAGTTAAAATTTGCCGTTTAAAAAAAATGGGCCGTGGGATTTTGATTTAACAATAGGGTTATTTGTTGGTTTGTTGAATAGTTGTTTCAATGTGAAAATAACTTGAAGAACACTTGAACTTTTGACAGTCCGTTTTTTGATTTAGGATTTTTATGTGTTGATTGAGTTTGTGTGTGGACTTAGAACCAGCCAACCTTCTTTCTTTTAGCCGAAACAGCTAGTGTGACCTAGATGTAGTGCAACCATTCTCCATGATATACTATAGCACCCTGCCTATTGTTTGACATCACTATTGTGAAATCATTTATCCGAGACTGTACCCTGGCACCCTCTGAGCTACCCTGACCTCTACTTTCTTGAATAGGTCTAACTTGAGAACTTGATGTTCGTCATGGGACCGCGTGGGTCTTTCTTGACATGGTCATTCGTTGCATGCACCTCCCCTGATGGTTTTCTTATGAGGTTTCTAACTGACTGGTGGTCCTCGATTTTTAGCGTTTGTCGACCCCCCTCTTTGTGAGTTAGGTCATCCACGTGGATGGGTTCGAGGTGGTCGTTGGTTGCGTCCGAATTTGAGGGGGTTGTTCGTCAGATATGTTTGGTTAAAAAACTTTTGTAAAAAGGAAAAAAATTGATGTTTTTGAGTGAAAAATGTATGTAAATAGATGAAAATTCGTGGGTATTTCTTATCATGTCCTCACGGACGGTGTCATGTTTACGTATGGTATGTAAATCGTTATTAAGAGATAGGTTGAGATTGTTTTGTTGTTTGGTTTCCCGTGTTGTACGGGGTATGGACCCGATGAGAATGATTGAGATCAAGAAGCTCAGATATTACTCAAACAAAGACCATTTGTGATTGCGTGTGAAGTAGTATTTGCCCAAGTATATGAAACTTACGAAGTTATATGTGATGCCTTTTATTTATAGAGAGGCGAGTAGGGTTTAGAGATAAGCCCTTGGAGGATGATCAACTGCTGCGAGGGAGCCAAATTTTGATCATCTGAGGAGAAGACAAAGAGGACAGGTGGCCTTCCCTCCTTGGTCGGTATAAGAAAGTGTTATGATTCCTATACTGTTGTTCATGTTTCTCCCAATGATCTATGTTAGATTCGTATATGTTAACCGTTAGTGACACTTGTCTCATGCGCATGTACTATACAGCCTTGGAGATGCTACCAGGTATAGCTCGACCTAGGTTTATGTGGTTTTTGTCATGGGTTGACTTGCGAACCTTGTGTGAATGGGCTTGATTCCGAGCGTGTGTAGATTTGGTCATCTAATATTTATACCATGTTAGTCGATACCCGGTAAATAAAAAGAAGTACTCCGTATTTAAAAAGTGGTGGAAATTTTTGGATGTATTTGTTGTCGCATTAGGAGGTGGGTGTGCATGTGCCACACAAGCTTTATTTTGCTATGGACATTCTAAATAATTGTTTGCAAATTAAAGGTTGATATTTTTGGAAAGTCTTAACAATTACTGATTACTCCGTATTTTTCTAAAATGAAAATTTTACTTATAAATAATTAATTAATATTTTTCTGATTATTGTAATTACTAATCAATACTACTTATAAAGCATTTAGATACTTCCCTAATATTTAACTTTTAAGATTTTCTAAAATAAATTTTAAGTAAATACAAGTCAAAAAACATAATTTACAAATATGTAAAGCATGAATCAAACTAAAAAAAACACTATTTCTTACATACAATTAATACATAATTTAAAACACCCCATCACCAATATATACAACTACCTAAGCACAATGTACAAATAAAACTAAAAAACACATACAATTAATACACAATTTAATTAACTCATTCACCAAAATATACAACTAATCAACCACAAAATATAATCTAATTAAGCTTCACATAAATCTGAAATCTAGCAGCCCAAAACTAAATAACATTTGTTCGCTGGGTACCCTGCTAGTTATATAATTATGTAGGAGAAATATAGTTAAACTGATCAATATTCTTAGTTTTATAATATATATGTTTAGCAATGAAACAAAAGAAATAAACAACAAAATTTAGATAGAAGAAGGATTAGTTTCATTAATTGTATGCTAAACTCTACCTCTTTATATTAGAAGTTTCAGTGACATAAATTTCTGCTATCTTGAATAAGATATTTATAACTTCTAACGTTCAGTGTTTAACATGTACCACCTCAAACACAATATCCGAAATGCGATATTTCGGCTCAATTGCTTGCTCAATTAGTGTTTGATCATGCATTTTAAAAAGATACAACACTAATACTTTGAGTTACCCACTTGAAAACAAAACACTTGAGCTACTAAATACGGAGTATGTTTTTTCAAGGTTTCACTGTTAAGCTATACCTTTGGTTGTGTGTATGGTTTAAACTTTGGTCTAAAAGATAACGAAATAAAAAGAAATTTGTGAATGAGAATAAAGGTTTAATTTATTGAAAATAATAATATGACTTTATATGGTACGTTCAAGGTTTGAAAAGCATGTTAATATATGTTTTTTATGTCTCTCTTTTGAAAACAAAATTAATGAATTTGATACGATATGATTTTGGATTTTAGGGGAAGGGGTTAATCCGTCATTTTCAAAGCATTGAATTGGAGAGTTGGGTCGAAAAAAGGTGACGTGCGGTCCACAATGAGTTTTTGGAAGCTTGTTACTAGATTTTTTAGACGAAGTTTACAACTTAAATCAATTTTGATTCATAGGTGATTTGGTTAATATTACAAAGGAACGGATCCGGTGGGAAAAAATAAAATAAAATAAGAATAATGAGAAAAATTTATAACAACACATTTAAATAATAGGAAGAATTTAAAAAAAAAATGCATCTACTTCATCAATGCTTCTAAAATATGTGATTATAGTTTCTTCTCATCCTTCTCACTTTAATTTTTCTTCTTATTTGATGCTAACTCAATATTGCTACCTTAGCATATATCCTCTAATTTCATATTGAATATGGATTTTTAATTATTTTTACAGATCAATAGCCGCCAACAAATACTCCGATGATGAGATACCTAACATCATCACAAGAAAATTGATGCTCAAAACATATTGGATTACATTTAGTACTGTTAGGGAAACGGTCACACGACATATCAATTAAGTTGTATGCATTTGTGTGAAAGACTCGTATTTTTGGGGTAATCTGAGAATTCTTAACTGAGAAAACCTAGTGTGTCTCCATTTTCGAACTATTGAACAACCCTAGAAATTATATTTGACAAGAACATATTTCTATATGGCAATACCTATGATTTATCTATAAAGAAATGATAGAGGACCTAAACTTTGGCTTAATTTTAGGCTTAAGAGTGTCATCATCCAGATGGATTATAAAATAAGTGGATCCATGTCTGCTGACATCAAAATGATGACACTTTGTTTTAGACTTAAAATTATGCCTAAGTTTAAATCCCGTTATCATTTAACTTGAGTAGTTTGCTATTACTACGTAGAAAAGATAAGATATAAATTTGTATATTTATTAGAGTCAACAGGTAGGAACAATGTTTGTCATGTTGTGCCAATTGGGTCAATTACCACCCATTTGTGCCAAAGTTTCCATCATCATGTGTTCAATAGAATATGGACCCAACTAGGATGAAAGTTGGTACAAGCAACCATTCCCTTTCTTTCAATAATGAAACACGTAAGTTTTATTCAACCAGAAACAGACACCAGTGAATTGAGTTTATAACTAGTAGGAAATTGTATGAAACAAGCATATCTTTTGTAGTTAGGACTTACGATGTCTATTTGTAATACATATGTATATTCCATTGTCATTAGATCGTGTACGGATATGAAATGGCATTTTTCCGGTTTTTCATACGTTAATACAGTATCTTATATTGTTATATGACGACAAATTGATAAAAAGAAATAATAATAATAATAATAATAATAAATAAAAAGAAGTGGTTAAATCATCATGGTTCTATATGATTTACATCGAAACATGATGTTTGATGTGTACTCTTTGTCAAGATTCGATGATATTCCCAAAATTACCTAGATATAGAACAAGTGTTATGTCAAACAAGTGTCGTTGTTAATGAAGATTGTAATCATGTAACTTAGTCATTTAGAAAACTCAAACATCGCTGTGAAACTGATATTAACATATCACTAAATTCACTATCTATATAAACTAACACAATTACATTACGTAGTCTTTTGTGTACATTAAAATATAAAGTTTTTGAAAGATGGTTTTGCATAAAATATATTGTAGCAATTTATACGACACCCACTAAGTTTTTAACTTTAGTGGCATCTTATGTTATTAAATTGGGAAGCAAAAGTCATCAAAGAGAATGTGAAACCCATTTTGTGTTTGAAGCATCTCATATTCTCATCATAGTTATTAGTTTATTACTTAATCATTAATTTGATAATGGGTAATGATATGTACACATAGCATTTTACTTTGCACACATAGAATTAATGAATAAAGACAAAAATACTCTATGTAATTTTATGTGTGCAAAGTAAAATCACATGTGTACATATCACTTCCCGTTGATAATATACCATATTTCCCTTTTTAACGGCACTATTTGATGCATCACAAGAAAATCAAGATATAAACGTGTCACTTTTTGAGAGGAAAAAAAAAAAAAAAAGTAGCATTCCATTATTATTGAAGATTGGTAAATTAAAAGACTAACATGAAGTTAGATAATTACATGAAGATTGATAAGAATTTTAAAGCCACTCACTCGTTTTAATTTAGGTGCTGCATGTTCCTAAGGTCCTCTTCATGTTTGTTGTTGTATCTCTATCTTTTTGGTAGTTTTAATGAAATTTTTTCTACTGTTTGAGATAAATAATGGTAACTTAGATCCAAGATCACAATATCTCATCTACATTTATGGTGACATAAATTATATAATCTGCTGTTCTAGTAACATCTTTTTTTCAGTTGTAGTGAGATATTTCATCTGCAAAATGTCATGATCCATGCAATCTTAGTTTTTAGTATATATTATACGTACTTAAATAATCAACCAAAATGTTTCGCAAAAGTTTGATAATACCAAAACAATTTATTTCAGATGTTTTGTATTAAAATTAAAAAGTAAAAAAGGAAAACAGAATATCTATTATGTGTTGTTTTAAACAGATAAATCCACAAGTTAGGCATATTGGACAGGGTAAATTGTCAAAATTATTTCATTTAAATATTATGAAAATAAAAAGTTAATTAGAGACTATGATTTAATGCTTGCATAACGATGATATCATGCTTATCTAGATGCATACACTATATTATTTGTCATGCTTATTTTGTATGCATCTTGGTTTTTGGTTGTATGCAATGTTGGCCATTTGGAAAAACAAATACAACAGTTTTTGGAGTTGATCAACCGACGGGTTGTCGTGATTGTTCCCAGACCATTTGACAGCTGTTTTGCGGTCCTGGAACCTAATGAGTATGTCGAAAACAGACTCACAAAATTAAAACTAACTATACATTTTGCATTCTGTTTGAAAGTTTGGTGTTATACATTTCATAGTCATCTTGAGTAGAATGCAGGCTGTGTAGGAGACAATACTTAGCTATTTCCCAAAAGACCACGATAGCCATAGCAACGTATCGAGTGGGTTTGTTTGAAATTTCCAGGATCTAGTGTAAGTAAACTAACATTATTGGTTCCCAGCAATCATAATTTTTTTTTTTTTTTTTTTTTTTTTTTTTTTTTTTTTTTTTTTTTTTTTTTTTTTTTTTNAATTGTGATTCGTTGTGTATCTACTGAGCATCTACTTTAGTCCAATAGTAGTAGATATGAACATGTGTTTCTTACTGGGCCTATTAGATTGGGCTGCATATATCATATTTCTGCCAAGTAAGATAAAATCACTTATCATAAATAACTATATCATTTGTTTGGGATTTTATGATATAGTAACTTTTATTAATAACATGCTAATACTTTTATAATTGGAATATTGTATTTACATGAAATGAAAACTGATATGACACACATGTTACATCTCCAAGCTTTTGCAGTTCAGAGCAATAACAGTTAGTTTCCGAACACTTTGTTCTCTTTATGATATAACTTTTATTAATAACATGTTCGCTTTAGAGCAATAACAGTTTGTTTGGGATGTAACATGTGTATGTATTATAATTCAGCTCATTTCAATACAATCCTCTATACATCCCAATAAACCGAAAAAACGATGACCGAATAAACCGATACTCAGAAAACAAAAACCTGCTTATGACGGTTTGTTTTTGGTTTTTGAGTTTACAGATCTTCGGTTACCCCAACCGAGCCGTATATAATACATGAACTGTATATAATAGACATGTATAAGTCTTGTTTAAATATTTATAAATTTGTATAAGTATTGATTATATTATTGCACTAGTTTTATAGTATAAAGTATACATTGGTACCCCCAAACTAAGACCGGAGGTAACAATACCCTCATTAAAGCGTCTTAGTCATATGTGGCACCTCATTAAACACGTATTCATTATTAGGGACTTCGAATCGATGCGTCTTATTCAGTTTTTTGCATAAGTCGGTCGTCAAGACGACCGACTTTTTTTTCTTTCATTTTGTGTGTGTAGTGTTTTGTGGGGTATATTTGTGTATAAGTAGGGTATATTTGGGTAGTGATGTTGGTTGTGTTATTATAATATGTTGGTAGTGATGTTGATTAAGTAGAGAGAATATGAAGTGGCGTTGAGTTGATGGTTGTGATAGCGGTCACTATTAACACCTACGTAAATCAAGTGGGTTACCATGGTACCCCGTACCAATAAACTTGATCACTTTAGTACCCTGGCTCAGTTAACTCGTTAACTACGTTAGTTTATCTTAACGACATAACCAAACGTGAATCACCTGTTTTCCCGTAATTTAGCATTTTTGTAAAAACATAATAAATAATATATCGTACAAAATTATAATACCACTTAGGTTGAAGTGGGAGTTTCTGGTCATTTGGCACCACTTGTACCTTCAACCGAACCATACGGTACATTATATTGTATGTCGTGGGTGTATCGTGGGTGTATCACACGTGAACTTTTTAGGTTAAGCCACATTATATTGTATGTCGTCTTTCTACTCGTTCAAGACAATTAGAGGAGAAAACACGATTGCCATAGAGAAGTTGTATATAGAAATACAACTTGGAACTTCGGATAACTCACTACACTTGGATTATTTAAGTTGTTTCATAGATTTGAATTATGTTTTACATAACACCTTTTTAAAATTGTTTTAATTATAGTTTCATTTGACTCGACGGAACTGAAAAATTGTATCAAGTCTTTTGTTATTTTATTTATTTTTTTAAATCGAAGAAAAATATTATATTACAAAGTGATAAATGGAGAGAATTTGTGAAATTGTATTTCATTCAAGTGAGTAAAATGTACATACAAGTAGACTATTTATACTGTTACATCAATGAGAAATCTACATGTTGCTATACTTACAAACTATCTAACTGACAGATTATCTAAATGTATTACACGTGTCCAAGTAAGCTAAATGCTTGATGCAGTGAGGTGAAACATAGCATTCCTCTCTTGACCCATTCTCACTGTGTACTGCATTTCCTTCTTGCACTGTTGCATCAGCAGTTGACTTTTGCATTCCCACATGAACTGCATTGTTGACTTTTGTATGTATTCCATTATCCCCCCCACAAGTTGGCAGTGTGTATGGTTCACACATGCCTAACTTGGACAGACATTGCTGAAAGGGATAGGTGGGAAGTGGTTTAGTAAAGATGTCTGCAGCTTGTTTAGTGGTAGGAATATAGGAGATAATTATTTGACCAGCCTTGATTTTGTCTCTAACAAAATGACAGTCCAATTCAATGTGCTTTGTTCTAGCATGTTGTATTGGATTTGTGGCAAGAGCTATAGTAGAGAGATTGTCACAGAGAATTCTAACTGGTTGTGGGACTGAAACTTGTAGATCTTTGAGAAGTGAACTTAACCATGTAATCTCACATGAACAATCTGCCAAGGCTCTGTACTCAGCCTCTGTTGAGGATCTGGAGACAACTGGTTGTTTCTTTGAGTGCCAAGAGATCAAACTGGATCCTAAGTAGATGCCATATCCAGAAATGGATCTTCTTGAGGATGGACAATTGGCCCAGTCACTATCACAATAAGCATGGAGAGTGAAAGTGTTGTCTTTAGGAAAGATCATTCCTTGTCCTGGACTGAGCTTAAGATATCTGATTACTCTGTGTAAAGCTTGCAGGTGAGTTGTGAGAGGGTTGTGAGAGAACTGACTGAGGAGTTGGGCAGCAAAAGCAATGTCAGGTCTACTAATGGTCAGATAAATGAGCTTTCCTACAAGTGTCCTGTATTGAGAAGGGTCTGGTAAAGGATCACCATCAGTGTAGGTTAACTTCTTTCTTGAATCAAGTGGTGTCTTGGCTGGTTTGTCATCTTGAAGTCCTGCAAACTCAATTAAATCCAGTGCATATTTTCTCTGAGTCATAATGATGCCTTTGGTGTTTCTTAAAACCTCAATACCAAGATAGTAATTGAGTTGACCAAGATCTTTAATACTGAAAGCTTGATCCAGTTGATGCTTGATATGGGTGAGGAGATCAGTATTGTTGCCAGCAAGAAGGATATCATCAACATAGATTAAGAGAATGAGTGTGTCCTGACCTTGGTAGTATGTGAACAGAGAAGAATCTGCATGACTTTGAGTAAATCCATGAGCTAGAAGAAAGGTAGTAAGTTTGATAAACCACTGCCTGTTAGCTTGTTTCAAACCATATAGTGACTTTTTGAGCCTGCACACAGTGTTGGGTGGGAGTTCCTTACTACAGCCACTAGGTACTTTCATGTACACTTCTTCATTAAGATCTCCATGAAGAAAAGCATTGTTGATGTCTAGCTGATGGACAAACCAATTTTTGATTGAAGAGACAGCTAGTAAAGTCCTTACTGTGCCCATCTTTGCCACTGGAGCAAAGGTCTCAGTATAGTCAACTCCTTCTCTTTGTGTGTTACCCTTGGCCACCAACCTAGCTTTATATTTCTGAACAGAGCCATTAGCATTATATTTGATTCTATAGACCCATTTATAACCAATAGCCTGTTTGTTATGTGGCAATGTGGTGTATTCCCAAGTGTCATTAGACTCTAGTGCAGTTATTTCATTATTCATAGCCTCTTTCCATTTAGGATTCCTAGATGCCTGGGTATAAGATGTAGGTTCTGTTTCATGATGAATGGAGTTTATGAAATGCAAAAGTTGTTTGTTATGGATGTTGTTATAATTAATGAAGTGAGAAGTGTGGTGTTTTGATTTGAAAGAGTTTGCTGCAGAAGGTTTGTAGTGGTGAAAGTCTTTGAGTTTTGTTGGAATGTGTTTGTTTCTCTGTGATTTTCTTGGTGGTGGTGTGGGTGGAGGTGGTGTTTGTGATGTTGAAGGTGAATTTGGTAATGGTGAATGTGATATTGGTGGTGTTGGTGCAGAGGGTGTTGATTCAGGTTGTGTACTTGTGGAGGTTGGTTCAGAGTGTGGTGTTGTGAATGATGAGTGATCAGAGTGTGTAGGGGAAGGTGAAGTAGTGGATGTATCTGGTTCAGAGAATGGTGGTTCAGAAGATGTAGGTTCATGTGGTATGGATGGTGGTGGAGGTGGATAGAAAATGGTATTGGATGTGAAAATATCAGGTTGTGGGGATAAATAAGGTGTGGGTGAATGAAATGGAAAAATGTGTTCATGAAATGTGACATGCCTGCTCACAAAGATTTTCTTGGTGTCCTGAGCTAGTAAAAGGTAACCTTTTTGGTGTTGAATAGGTGCTCGGGGAGTGGAGTAGGACGAAGAGGAGATTCGTAGCTGAACCACTATAAATCCTTTGTCTCACGGTGCCATCTTTCCAACTCCATCTTTTCACTTACTTACTTACTTTTATATTTGTCATATCATACACTTGTTGATATTATTGCTTATAATTGTGCAAGTTTCTTGGTGACACATAAATATCGAATTGGTGTTTTTATAAACAAAGTTTTTATAAATTAAAAAGACGTAATCAACCCCCTTCTAGTTTTCCACAAGCACCATTCAATGTGCTGATGTGTCTCAAAGGATAGGCCATCGTTATTTTTGTCAAGTACACACACCCAATGCACCACCATCCTGGCTTCTTCTGTAAGCTTCATTAGTAGAAATAATAATTCAAAATTGGCAGTTTCATTTGTTGATATCCTGTAACTCCTCTCCAAACAAAATTCAAAAATCAAAAACATATTCCTTCTCAAATTTATTCCATTCTATATTCCATATCACCAATTAAAAAAATTTCGATCTATGTTTTTGGTTAGACCGATTCAAAATCGCTCAACCAAACATTTTGGTTACATCAGCGCTGGTGATTTCCATACTATCAACATGGAAGAATTGGTAAGTACGAAATCAATTATAATTTTAGGGTTTCGATTTTATAGTTCCACATTGCAATTATTTTGTTTTGATTCAATTATAATATGTTTTCCTTTGATTATGTGCAATTTAATTGTGTTTTATCAGAACCCAAAAAAAATTTGGGGAAAATCACGTTGATGAATTACTTTTTATGATTTGTCTGTTATGTGTATTCAATTTATATATAATCAAACAAATTGTGTTTGGATTTATTTAATAAATATTTAATAATTGTGTTTCGGATCAATTTATAAAGAAAGTTATTTAATTTTTATTTCTCTTATTTAATCTATATTTATATTGATTTTGGGTATTTTTTACATTTTGTGTTTTCTTTTCAGGTTGTTGCAATACCTACCCAGATAGTGATTACTGAATTGGGTTGGTCGTATTGTTAGTTTTAAATCTTCAACATGTTCTTTGTATATTTTGGTGTTATAATCATCATCGTTAAAGCATTGTTAATTTTGTATTGTTTGCGCTCCTCCTTCTAAGATGATAATCGGCAGTTTTGATTCCTCATTTAATGTCAACGCATTCAAAAAATCATCCAAAAATAATCTATGATTTCGTTTGTATATCTTTGAATTAGATGATTACATTCTTTTATATGTTCGGAGAAGATAAATGGCTGGAAAATCAAGATCTCAAAGGTATGTGTCTTTCTTCATTGTTTATGTTTCCACCATCAATCGTTTGTAGCATTCAAAGGTTATATCTTGATACCTTAAATTTTTCTTAATTTATGTATGCGTTTTTGTTATTGTTGTTTGGGCAGGGGCATATGCAATTCAATTTGAAGGTATGGAAATCTTAATCCCTTAAATCTTTTTATTTAGATCAACTGTCAACAATCCGTCTAATTGTTATGTATATGATAATCAATTCAAATATATTTTTAGCACACACCGAATGTTTGATGAATTGCCTTTATTTTCCTCATTAATTATATTGTTGCTACTGCCCCATTCGACTCATCAGATCCCTCTGAGGCTGGAAATTTCATCTGTTATGTGGATTTGCATTTGTGATTTGTTTGTTTAAATCTATTTTTATGCATGATTACATTTATAACTTTTTCTTTTAATTTTTAATTTTTTAATTTTTGGAAATAAATTGGGAGGAAAGATCAATATGATCCTTAATTGAATTAGGCTTTTTTGCAGGCAAACGATCAGGTGCGACAACGCAATAAACAAATATATCTGACGACTAAATTGATAGTGTACATGGCATCTCATGTTTTTTTTTTTTTTTGGGTAAAAGGGTTTATTCACCCTGGTAAAATGCATTATCCAAAAAACATTGAAGTACAAAGGACGAGGGTGACTCCCTCGACTCAGTCCCAAAGGACACTTACAGACTCTCATATAAGAATGACACACCATTCTTATAACTTACACAAATGAACAAACCAATAATAACTAAAGTAAATAAAACATTACAAAACTACTCAAAAATAATCTTGAGTCTTCAAAGTCACTATGGCTGTCCACTTACTTCCATGAAGAACACTTCAACTTGCACAAATATATCACCATCGATCACATGATCAAGTATATCAATGCCATGTCCATGAACGATGATAAAAAGGTTTTGAATAAGACCCTTGAACTTAACTTACCTCACTAATTCGAGCAGCAGCAGATTCCATGACAAGTTACAGAGAACTTAGATAAAGATCAATCCACTACAAAGCACGAACAGCAAACCAACCCATGAGATTTCCGAAGGATGGCATCTCATGTTGCTGATGCGCAAAATGGAAGAGGTAGAATGTCCAACTTGCACACTTCTTTTACAGGTTTGCTTCTCTTGCCTTTATTTTTTCTTACTTTCGTCGTTATGTATATACAATACTACGTAATCAAATTTCTAAGAAAAAGAAAAAGATATCAATGTGTCACTTAACCTGTTAACCTAAATGAAACTTCTAATCAATATTGAAGATCTCATTCCTGCTGATTGAAAAGTAATTGACGCCATCTGAAACTTTTTAAAGCTCTTTAACTCGATGTTTGATATTTAGTTATGTTGTCTGGGATAGTGTTTGGGATACTGATTACGTTTCTGTTGAATATAAATATTCAGGCCTGTTATATTAGCGTGACTTGCTGCAATTCAATGCAGGTTGCGCCTTCAGGTTTGTTTGGCATTGTTTGCATGGCTGTTATGGTCTCACCCATATCAGGTGGCCATGAAAATGAACATTCACTTACCAAGTTACACCAGTTGGGCGCATCTCCAAATGTGGTTCCTTCGGTCGTGCACAAAGTCTGTTTACCTGTTGGAACACCTGTCGTTGGCACGTCTTCTGTTCCATCCATAGGTAGATCCCATGACAACAATGTTGGTGTTAGCCGCCGTTCCCAAGGTTGGTGATTTACAGGTTCCCACTCAACTTAATAACGTTATAGCCTAACAATCACACATTTATTCAAATTTGCATGATCGTTGGATCATCTCTGGCACTAAATGTGAGAGAGAACCTTTTGTTGCTTGGGATGTGTTTTACTTATAAGTATGCTTAATTCTGCAATATAATTTTGTAGATTGGTCACCCTACGGGTGATGATGCTAAAATGGAATTATGAAGCATTGAGAAAAAATCTAAGGTATTTTACAATGAAATTAGTATAGAAATTTAACAGGTATATCTTAATATCGTGATTCTATTCTCTAAATTCGGTCCATTAATGGGTCTAACTACTTTTATTTTTGACTTAAATAATCGAGACCATAGATAGAAAGTTGTCCGCATTATCTATTAATGATCGTTTATAAACAAACGCATCTAACACTAATGCAAGAAAAGTTATGCAAAAACTTAAAACATGCAATAACCCGTACGCGTCTAAATTTTGTCTTTTAATAGTCGGGTGTCCGAATTTGGAATTAGTAGATGACTTAATAATATATATATTTTTTTTACTTATAGTCGTAGCCTGAGGTCAAGATGGGTACAAGATGCTTAGGGAGGGGCTTTTGAGCTTGGACCAATAGTAACAGTGTAGGTGATGAGCGTGGATCAATAGTATTAGTAATATATACGTTTCATGTTTATCATTTGTTAAATCTTAGAACTTTCAGATTAGTTTGATCTTGAATATTTATTTCTCATGCATTTGCTATTGGGCTTTCCAGAATTTGTTATAGTTAATGGAGATAAAAACTTTCAGATTACTATATTCATTTTTATCATTCTAATACTTTTACCGTTGTTTGTTATGTTGTAGTATGTATCAAGGAAAGTGAATTAATATATTTATTAATTTACTCATCTCAGGCTTATGATGTTTAAGTTTTTGTTTTGTCAAATGGCTAAAAGGGTATGCCCTGTCACGACTACCTCAAGTATGTCTAACCACCCATTTCATAATAAGTTCTGGAATTGACGGGATAATTTACATATTGGTTGTCACTTTTTTACATCTTCCTTACAACTTGAATTCATGGCGCATAGAAAATGGCCACTTGACTTATTGAAAAGTTCATCCACAAGGATATGTGATTAATTAACTTTATGCCCTTCTATGGTTATTTATTTTTTTGACAATTAGTAAGATTGTCCATTTGTTCTATTAAGATATTTGCAAACAAGTTATCACTTTTATCCGGAATGCTCGTTTGTTTCGTTTTTAGTATAAACTTTATTTATTATACGTTGTCTAAACTCTCTCTTTAACAACTCGTGGATTCCACAGGTCTATTTGTACATACCTCTTCAAACATGGTCATAAACCTTGAAGAACTTCTTTGTAGACTACATTTGTAGTAGTTTATGGTAGATTACCATCCGCATAAGAAACAACCACCTTCAAACATTTTTTGCTTTTTACACGCGAAAGAGCCACATATAGTTGTCCATGTGTGAAAAACCGGACGTGTCATGTACAAACCAACTCTTGAAAGTGATTCACGGGGTTTTTAAAGAAATTATACATCAAGGAGATATGTGAGTGACTAAATTAATAAACAACAAAGAATGTAAATATGTTATATTATTTTTTGAAAAGAATAATAAATAATGTGTCAAGAATAATAAATAATGTGTCAATGGTATGATAAACAATTAGGATTGTAACTATTAAAATAATAAACTTAAAAGAGTTTTGAAGAGCAAAAGTATCCGGTCAATATCAAACACTTGAGTAGTCCATGTTCCAAATTACAATAATACGTGAGATATGTCAAACACTTAAGTAGTTCATGTTTCAAATTACAATAATATGTAAAATATGATCGGTAAAAACTATGCATTATTTAATATCAACATTATTTAAAAACCCATGGTATATGATGTGATTTATCGAGAGGTTATTAGTTTTATCGAGGTTATTAATTTAATACTCGATCCCGTATCGAGAGGTATGTACCAATTGGAATATGATGTGATTTATGCCGTTTTCTTGATTTTACATATATTATCAATCACACAAAATGTTTTACGTACACTTTCTTCTTATACTTACTAGTTATAATACCCGCGCACGCGCGAGTTTTTTTTTAAAATTTTTTTTGAATGATATGTTTTTATTTATTAAAAAACAAATAATTTAATCTTTAAATTTGTTTTGTTGATATACTACATAAGTAGAAGATAAACACAAAAGATAAAGATAAGATGCAACTAACGATAGGATTAAACTTTTTAAATGATTATCTTTAATAATAAAAAATTATAATTAAAATCATAATAAAAAAATTATTACTAAAAAAGGAATGGTTCCATTTTTTTAAATGAAAAATTCCCAATAGGGGTTTTGTTTTATTATATAAAAGATTAGGTTATCAACAAATGCTCATTGCCTTACCAAGGCTATCAAGATTTGCTTTTCATCTATATTATCAAGATTGGAGCACGCGTGTATGGCCGTTTATTACATTCTTAATATTCCTTTCAAATAAATGATTCATCATGTTTACTTTGTGATTTTTCCTTACTTTGTTTACGCATACTAATTTTTTTTGCACGATCTCATCTAAAAACCCGTGGGTTACCACGGGTCTATAAGCTAGTATATATATAAGCCAAACAAAAAATCACAAATACACTTAAAGTAAAACATTGAAAAATCACAACTTAAATTCACTCTATAAGAATAACATAAATTTATTGATAACGTAAACATAGTCGAAAATAATATATTTACCCAAATAGCATTAAAACAACATATTTACCATGACGTTTGTTGCACTTTGGTCAAGCATGTTGACATCTTGATTGTTTCATGGGTTGACATTGCAGTCTAGTGATAAACTTTTTAACACGAAGTAGATTATGATGTGTTTGTGTTATATAGACGAGTACCCGTGCATAGTACATATAACATATACACTTAAAAAACAACAATGTATACAATATTATACTAACAAATCAATACAAAAAGCTATACAATCAAACACCAACTTTGTAAGAGAACTAATACACATCAGATTCTGGTGCGGCGGCAAAAGGTGGCAGTTTCCAAACTACGATGTCAGCAGCTGTAGTTTTCGGTGAAACGAAGGCGGCATGAACAGTTACCTTCAATTTATTATAACAAAATTTACCAAAATGAATAAGAAAGTTTAACTTCAGAGGCGGAGCTAAGAATTTATGTTAAATGGGGCCGTAAATAATTCGCATAACAATGTACACATTATAGATTAATTACCTCACCGGTTCAACCATTCCGACAGTCAACACGTATGAGGTTATAATTAGGTCGCTAAGTTATTAACAATGAGTTTACATCATCAATAAAATAACAATTTACATAAACTCTCTAAATAAAATAAGTATCCTTATTAAAAAAATAAGTATCCATCTTTACTATTTTTCTTTATACTATTACAAACAACTAAAAGCAATGAAAAATAAAATAGATACTCCTATTTACACAATCTAAGAGCAAAAATCGAATAATTCATACTTTTCTATGACAAAAAGCAGTGTAGGTACTATTATACACACAAATTACAAATATATCTTTTAAGCTATGGGTACCCTAAGTTTTCCCGTGCGTTTTCCCCTTAACGCGACTGGACGGCGTCACTTGGGTACCGGGGCTTGCGTTTTCGAGTCCCGAGCTGTCATGACCAGCCGAGATGGTCCCGGAAAACGCCACTCGACGGCGCCACATGCATACCGTGGCTCGCTCGCGTTTTCCAGCAAAATGATCCCGTTTTTCACTTATTTGCTGTTGTGGGTTTTGCGTTTATATGTGTGTCTGTTTGTGGTTTTTTTTTTTTTTTTTTTTTTTTTTTTTTTTTTTTTTTTAAAAAAATTTTTTTTTTTTTTTTTTTTTTTTTTTTTTTTAAATAGTTTTGAAGTATAATAACTTTTGAACTAGTCTATAATTTATTTTGTACAGTTACAAAAAAATTATACACATCTGCTTTTGTGAGGTTTTCCGTTTTAAGATTGTTGATGCATAATCTGGCGCGGGCTGGATTCGACGACTCTCACTGGGCCGTTTGTCGTCTTCTCGAGCCCTAAATAGACCTGTCAACAAAGAGAACCCGTTAGGAGTGGACCCGAGGCCGTAGCCCCGGGATCCACCTCCGACGGTCAAGTCAGTCATCGATGCGATGTAGCATATATGAGTTAGGTTTAGGGTAACCTGTTATGAGATAATGAATAAGGGGATTTCAGCCATGTATTTATAAGGCATGGATTAGGGTTTAGGCGTAGAGTGGGCCGCTGTCTTCCGGGTCT
>LBNU01015248.1:56991-145362 GCA_014162995.1 Artemisia annua
AAAAAAACAAAAAAAAAAAAAAAACAAAAAACAAAAAACGAAAAAAGTGGAATAGAAGAATAGAAAAGAAGAAAAAAGAAAAATAAAAGGAAAAGAAAAAGAGAGAAGAATAATAAAGACAAAAGGACATAAAAAGGAGGGAAAAACATGGACTTAGGTTTTGATATTAAATCTTAGGTTAATCCCCACCATTAGATCAAACTAGATGGATGGTGGGGATTTGTCCCTTAGTTTGTAGCAAAAACTTAGTTTCTAAAATAACTCACCTCTTAAATGTATAAAATAAAATATGTTGTTCTATTTAAATAAAAAAAGTATGTGGGGTCCAGGAGTGCACACGGCACCAGAAACTAATGTTATAGGAGGGAGGGGGTTTTTGGTGTTATCGTGAATTCTGGTGTTATGAGAAAATGTGTTGATGTGGCAGCACTTTTCCCCACGGCACCAGCGAGACGGCACGAGGATACCTAGTGCTCTTAGAGTACTACTTTTTCTCCTAACCTTTCTTCCTCCCCCACCAAACCTTCATCTATCTTCTTCATTTTTTTTCCAACAATTCTTTAGCTGATTGCACCAAACAACATAAACAAAAAACTTGGAATAAAACTTTTATAACAAAACTTAAAAAGAAACCATATTTTCCGGCAACAGCTGCGGTTCCCAGCGGTACCAATAAGGAAGCGGCGGCAGCAGAGGAATATTCCGGCAAAGGCGGCGCTGGACGACTCCAAATATTCAGATCTACAAAAGAAAATATAGATCTATTAAAAAAAAACCTTCAAAACTTGTTTAAGATAGAGATCTACAAATAACCTCAAACCTTGAAAGCACATTTGGATTTGTGGTTAGTCTTGGTGAGTTGATTGTGGGTTTTCATCGCTGATGGGTTTCGGGTGGTGGCGAGGGATTTAATGGTGGTGGGTTAGCGGTTGTGACGTGGTGGTGTTGGTTGGGGTGGTTGACGGATGTAACGGTTTGTGGTGGCGGATTTAAATAGTGGTAGTAGAGGCGGCAGTTATAAGCAAGGGTTTGGTAGTGTTTGTATTGGTTTGGTCTGTGTGTGGCTGTTGGTTTTATACGAATTAGGTTCCAATTGATTGAATACAACTGTATAACCTTTGATTGAGGACAGTCGTGTATTAGCTATTGTTTCCAGCAATGTTTCCTAACATAGTTTCAATACGTTCCAGCAATGTGTCCAACAATAGGGAAGGTTGACTTTTTTCACATTTGCAGTTTCGGTTTGACAGACATTGATTTTCATTCATTACTTTCCATCAATATTGTTGCCATTTTTCACATTGGGAGGTGATTTAGCCACGGAAAAAAATATAAATCCACAGAAAATGGAAAGTAAATTTCATACGTGCCCTTACATTTTGTTTATTTCATATTTACAATAAACCCTTTCTAACAAAGCTTTCAATAACTTGTTTTTTTCTTGGTGGGTCACACGCAGCCGCCATCGCTTTAGAGCACTTGGTAAGATCACTCAAAGTTAAAAGTTAACACACTGACACCTCAGCGCCACATCAGCTTTTACCTTTTAACCTTAACTCTTGACTTTCCACCCCGATAACGTAACTTACATTTAACTCACTTTAACTCACTTCCACCCCAAATATTTTTAATTTCAACCCCAAATTTTAACAAATACTTCATTTATTTAAAACATTAATTAAAACACAACATTACATTACGAAATTTAAAAAAAAAACGCTAATTAAAAAAAAAGTACGAGATAAATAAAACACAACATCACATAAAAAAAAGTACGAGATAATTATTCATAATTGACGAGGAGGCAACCCAAGTTTCATGGCGATTCGATCCTTTTCCGCATTAACGAACGCCACCCAATGTGGATCTTTGCCGGTAGTGTCGAGCATCAAAAATTCTAGCTCCTTCAACCTTTGTTGTGAGGCTTGATTTTCTGCGGTCGCCTGGTACGCCCTACTCGCCTCTTCACGTTTTGACCTTAACTCTTCGCGTATCATCTCCGCGAAATTGAACGAAGAAAAGGAACCACCGGTGCTAGCCGTGCCTCCGGTGCTTGTCGTTGTCTCGGATTTTTGTTTCTTGGTAGCCTGCTTTTTTCCAATGGGCCGTGGTTCTGCGTCATGACCAAACAAATCCTCGTTTGTTTGGCTTGGGACGTCGCCGGTTAAATCAACCGCCACCGGCGCGTCCCATTTTCGATGTGTACGCAACACGCTCCAAGCCTCTTCATTCGTGAACGGCGGGTTTTCTTGACGATACAGTAGGTTAGCACGTGTTAGGATATCAACTTCACTTTCACCACTTTTCACCTCCCGTTGCGCCTTTTTATAGCAAGCATTGAACTTATTGCAATCACGGTTCAACATTTTCCACTTTCCTTGTAGCATATCCTTGTTGCGTTCTTTTGGATTTATTCTATTGAACTCGGCTAGTATCCGTTGCCATAACATATCCTTAGATTGGGATCTCCCGACCTTAGGATCCTCTGAACATGCCACCCAACACTTGGCAAGTAATTTTTCCTCAATTGGCGTCCAACGTTCCTTCGCTTTTTCAGCATCATTTTCCTCGGCTTGTACAGGTTCTTTGGATTTTTTTGCCTTACGTTTTCCACGACTTTTTGGTTTTTGAGGAGAAGTAGGTGTTTCCGGAACTTCATTTGTTTCCGTTTGGGAATGTTGTGAGTGTTGAGAGAATTGAAGATTTTGGAAATTGGAATTTAAGTTGGATTGTTGAGTTTCGTTCCAATATTGCAAGGTTTGATGTTGTGCGTACATTTTTTCACTCGACAAACCCAATTCGCTTGGGTTACCCCAAATCGGTTGTGACGAACCCTCGTTTGGATTTGAGGAAGAACCCGCGTATGGGTTATTCCACCTACCACCGAGAAGATTCATAAACGAGTCTTGTTTGTTGTTGCCACCCGACATTATTTTTTTTTAGCTAGTAGAAGTAGTATTGTAGATGAAAAGAGAAGTTAAAGTGTGAAAAAATATTGTGTGGGTGAATTGGTATTTATAGTTGTAATAAAAAGGGTTTGGAAAAGTCTCTTTTTTTCTTCTTTTTNTATTTTATTTTTTTATTTTTATTTTTTATTTTTTTTTACGCAAGTATGCTCTTTAACGCACGGCAAGAGCTTAACGTGCTCGTTAACGTGGGCTCTTAACGCGAAACACGGTAAGGTAACGCACCCCAAAATGGAGTTGCGTTAACTTTTAACCGAGGTGCTGCGTTACCTTACCCACAGCTCTTACCATTCCCAATTCTACCTTTGCGAATTACTTATGCCAAGTTACAGGTACTAGCATCTACATTCTTTATTACTGCCACCGTCCCAAAATATAAGTCTAATTTGACCTTTTCAAACGAACTTTGACCTTAAATATTTTTCTTTGTATTATATATCACTTGATGAAAATTATACCAAATGAAAATACATTTCAAACACTATCCATTTATATATTTTGCATCAATTATTATATAATACAATCAAAAATATTTAAGGTCAAAGTTCGATTCAAAAAGTCAAACTGGACTTATATTTTGGGACGAAGGGAGTATTACTCGTAAAGTATATGAAGGGAGTATTACTCGTAAAGTATATGAAGAATTGTATTGTAGTCTCTTTTTTTCATTAATAAAAATGATAAATAAGGACTGATCGAATTTAATTTTATATGCTTTGGAAATTAAGAACAATGTTATATCAATGAAAGTTGCACTTACTCGTCACAAACGATATTAAATAAGATCTCAACTTATTTAAGTTTTGCACCTGTAACGAGACATAGTTAAAGATGAAAAGAAGAAAAATTCTTTATACACATTAATATGCAATTAGTCAATGTTGTAAATATGCGATGACAATTTTGTTAACAGATGACTTCAATTGATCAAAGTACGATGAATCAAAGTGAAGAAATATATTTGGCTACTTCTAAATTCGAATCAAATGATGATTTAGTGAAGAGTGTACCATCATTTTATTACGCAAAAGGATACGTGTACCAGCATTTGAGTTGGTGGTTTTTATTTATTTGGGTCTTGCTACTTGAATGTGTTGTGTTTTGAGTCAACTTTTGTACTTTGAATTACCTTTTTTACCATCTTTTAATAGGTGCGTATAATTCTAATAAGCATAATATGTTTCTCCATAGGTCCATAATAAAAATGAGGCTATTTAATTGTAAAGGGTAGATACGTAATTTCCGTTCTATTTACTGTGGATGAATCAATTACTTTCCGTGGCTAAATCACCTCCCTTTCACATTTGGACCTCGTTTGGTTCGTCGTAATTGTAATTTGATTACATTACGTACGGTGTTTGGTTTGTATATTGGATGTAATTGTAATTCAAATTACATTACATAGGATGTTTGGTTTGCAACGTAATTGTAATTCAAACATTCCAATTACATCAAGTAAGGTAATTCAGATTACATAGCAAGTTAGATGTAAAGTTTTGAATTACGTTGTACTTCAGTATTTTATAAATAATATTATTGATAATATTATTTATTATATTATTATTATTATATTTTAATAAATAATATTATTAATAATAATAATGATATTATTATTATTATTATTATTAATATTATTATTATATTATTTATTATTTAATAAATATTATTATTATTATTATTATTATATTATTATTATTATTATTATTATTATTATTATTATTTATAATATTATTATTTTATTATTATTTTTATTAATAATATTATTATTATTATATTAATATTAAAATATTATTGTTATTATTATTATTATTATTATTATTAAATAATATTATTATTTATTAATATTATTATTATATTATTACTATTATTCTTATTATAATTATTAAATAATATTATTATTATTATTATTATTTATTATATTATTATTATTATTATTATTATTATTATTATTATTATTATTATTCTTATTATTTAATAAAAAAATATTATTAATATTATTATTATATTATTTTTTACTTAATAAAAATTATTATTAATATTTTATTATGTTATTATTTTATTATTATTATTATTATTAATGTTGTTCTGAGTTACATTACGTTGCGAGCCAACCAAACACAATAACATATTTCATCAATTACAATTCCAACACATTACAATTCCAATGCATTCCAGTTCTTTAAAAATTACAATTCATTCAAATTACAATTCCTTCCAAAGATTACAATTCTTTCAAAAACATTCTGCGAACCAAACGCACCCTTGGTGTTTCGGTTTACATTAATTCATCGGGCAACGATTTACACAAGGGTAAAATTGGGATTGACCGAAATTTAAGTTTTCCACATTTTCACATTCTCTAAATACTCAATGAACCAATCATCATTATCTATTTTTATATAAAAATGAAAAAAAAAACTCGTTGTCATTCATTTTATTTTTAAAATTAAAAATCTCACACACCGCTAATCTTTATGCAAAAAGAATCATGCCATTACGACGACGAAAATTAAATCATCTTTTCATAGAGGGGCACTTCAATATAAGTTTATTTGATTTTGCCTTATGTTTTAAAAGCCCAAAATTTCCGGCTTCTTATAAGGACTTATGGGCTTCTATACACTTAGTATATCNGGGGGTGCTTGGTTTAGCTAGTCAATCCGTCTTACGAATTTATTTGATTTTGTAAAAACTCGATAAGCTCATATTTTTGAGCTTATTTACTTTAGCATATTGGCTTCCGCCAATATGGTGATGTTGGTGAGCTCCAAAATACGAGTTTATCGGCTTTTACAAAATCAAGTAAGCTCATAAGGTGGATAAATAAGCTAAGCCAAACACCCTCAAAGTTTACCCTTGTTAATACACGATTAGTAAATTCATTAGTAGTAAATAACTAAAGGTTATTAAATAAGTTAACATCTTTATTGTTTTTGTCGTTCAAAAGTTTGAATAATAATAAACATGTCCTGTTTATGTGTATAGATGATGAAGAATTAAAGTTAACAATCCCAAATTATACGTCAAAAAACTCATAAGTCTTGAAAACTTCTATTTATTAGGCATTCTTTCGTTTCTTGTGGTTTTCTTCTCTCCAAGTTGTATGATAAATATCACAAACAAGTTAATAGGTTCAACAAAAACATGAAGTTGTATGATAAATGATGAAGAATTGAGGTTAACGATCTCAAATTAGACGTTAGAAGACTCGTAAGACTTAAAATACTCCATAAAAAGTAACAAAATAACTCAATACTGTTGTAAAACAAGAATTGAGGGAATGAATATTATCTTATTCATCTATAATGTAAGAGATACATGGGGTACATATAAGATAAACAGTAGGATAAAAACACTAATAGTTAACTGGGCCGTGGGCCTCTTATGGGCTATATGGACATCCACTAATAATTATTCATAACACTCCCTCTTGGATGTCCATATTGTTAATACGCTTAGAAAATGATGCCTCATTAAAAACCTTGTCAGGAAACCCAGTGGGACAAAACCATGACTAAGGGAAAAAGAGTGCAGTGCGTATTATCTCCCTCTATGATTATATCACTGGAGATCTTTGAGTCGAAGCATCCCAATGTTGTAACTTAGCTTCCTAAATGCTGAGATATGAAGTGCCTTGGTAAATAGATCCCGCCAAATTGTCACTTGAACAAACTTCTTTAAGTTAAGCAACACATGCTGCATAATCTTCATTCAAAATTATTGGTGCCTTCCCAGAATTTCTAAATGGTTAGATGAACTATCCGCGATTGTTTGCTTTACCGAACGCCATGAAATTTCACTACCGTCACTCGTGAGTATGTATCCACTTTAAGACCGACCATTGTTAGGACCAGACATATATCCTGCATTATTAAAACCAACTAAACTTGTTTTGATGGGTTAGTAAAATATAAACCCACATTTCTTGTACCTTAAAAGATATCGAAATATTTACATTATTCCATTCCATTGATTTGTTCAATTTGATCAATTAGTATTCTCGAGAATTTTAAATCATAACACGTGATTAATGCATTATATATTCCTTAATGAATCTCAACATCAAACGAGCTCTTGTATTATTAGACGCATACTTATTTCTTATATTGCCAGACTTATACAATATTAAACTACATTATTGGATCCACCACATGTAAACATGCATCTCCATGATCATTTACAAGTCTTTGAGAAAATATACATGTGCTATCACTTGTACCTAATTGCATAATTTCATTTCATTCTCTCATAAAGACCAATGCATATCCAATAATTCATATGTATGGACTTCAAGTCCCGATAACCAAGTCTCGCCACAAGAGACTTTAATCTTTCATTAGCTCTTTGCATCTTTACTTCTTTAGGCAATTCATTTATACATCTGCACTTCCTGCAGGTATGCTTTCATGATCCTCACCATGATTATAGCGCTATCTTATTTATTTACATAATCATTATCATATCGACTTCGATTCATTACTTTTCGATTCCACACTTTACTAGACATTATATTCTATCATTTGTTGAGATCTCAAAGTTTTTACGTACCCGGGGTTTTCAATAACCTTCATGTCTAGTGTCTCTTGACTATTATGGGGTCTTATTACCTCAATTTGACCATCTTCATTTTCTTGCTCCATTTCATTTATTCATTCGAGGACTTTACTTGGAATCGATTAGTCTATCATGCTGCAGCCATGCCATAGACTTACTACGAATCATTTATTTTCATGTTGGGACATACATTATAATTGGAGCAATAGCAGCGTAATATGATCTAGTCACTTTCTTTAGGTCACTAAACATGTCTGACATTTACTAGATTTGAAATGTTATTTGTCACTTGAACTTTAAGTTCATATTTACTAATGTGAGGATCATCATTTATATCATAATTCATTCCATATCCCTCGCTGCCCATTCTCTCCCCCTGAATGAATTATCCATTTCAATATCCCATTATTGTGCGTTGTGGTGGATTTACAAGAAATACATGCCGCACATTTACAAAATTCTTATATGGGCAACATATGGTTCGTGACCAAAACCATTTTAATGGGGAGGATTCATTATAAATTGCTGGCAAGATGCGAATTCATATTTTATAACATGCCCCATAAACTAAGACTTTTGTTCTCATAATATTATTGGCTTTGCAATCAACTGAAGACGTTTTATAAACGTTTCAACAAAAGCAATTCGTGTATGAACATGAGCTACTTTTATGTTCAACACTTATTCCAATAATCGCCCAACATATGGAAGTATTTACCACCAATTCCAAAGATACAATCTGGAAAAACCATGCCCGCATTTTATAAGCCGAGCCATTAATTACGCTAACCTTAAGATGCTTCTTTGATGATCATTTTGACGATGCATCGATTTTAAAACTCAAAATGATCCATATGACGGATGTATCGGCCTACATACATCCCTTTTATATTCTTTTCAAAACTTTATATGACAAAATCCTTACTTTAATATGGTGGTGATTTTTGAATGATTAACTTCCCATGAGAACAATCAAATTTATTTTGGAAGAAACTTATTCTTCTTCTATACATTTTGTATCATTATTGACCCGGTATAGTCCAACCGGTCATGCCACTCAATAAAATTATCTTGGCTCATAAACTCTAGTTTATGACCACATTAATTGCACTTTCTTGTAAACATCAAATAATATGGAGATTTTAATACAACATCACATTTCTCCAATCAAAATCTTATAAGCTCTTTTATGGCTTTCACATAGTTTAACATAATATTCACATAAGCTAATAACATTAACAATAGACAACTTTATGACAGTGAAGCTACTAAATTTGCTTAACACATAGCCGTTAATCAATTAATCGAGTCTCTCAAACAAATATTACGTGGTATATAAGTCACACATATATTTTATGTAACACCTTTACTTTTAATAGGGCTAATTACTTAAAAATGCATCAAACTTGACACTTTTTACCATTGTATGTAGTCATGTTATTTTTTTTCTAATGTGTGACTAAACTTTCGAATTTGGTACATTGTGTGTATTTTGTGACCAATTTACCCTTACATTTTCCAAATTTGCTGAATAGTCACAAAATACATACAATGTACCAAATTCAAAAGTTTATTCACACATTAGAAAAAAAATAACATGACTACATACAACGGTAAAAAGTGTCAAGTTTGATGCATTTTTAGATAATTTGCCCCTTTTAATATTCTAACTCGAGTATCTTTTTACGATATCTTACCACCTCTTGTGGCCCATCATGTCTTTATCATGAATTTCATTATATGTAGTTATGTACTACAACCACGTCCAAAGCTACGTTTTTCATTTATCAAAAGATATTCACATTCGTTTCAAATAATGAAGCATATTCAGTTGGACGCAATTTATGATATTTAAGTTTAAGCTCACTTTTATTTCTGTCACTAGTTAAGAAATACCAATTCAATATTTTTCTTACCATCCATGTAAGAAGTTACCACATAAGTAATTTTATCTCAATATAAAATAGTTAAGAATTAACTAGATAGCCTCATACATTACATACAACTTTAANAGATATGGCTAAATGGGGTGGACACTAAGGCTTTAAATACCTTGTACAGAACTTGTACAAGTATTTAAAGCCTTAGTCCACCATTAGGCCCCCTTTATTAGGTGCACCAAAACATATTCCTTTGGAATAAATACAATGAAACTTTTATGTGTACCAAGAGTCTTATGTTTTCTTCGTAATACAATTGTAATAATTATAATTATGTATGTGTTTAAAAAAATATAGATTGTTATAAAGCATGTTCGTTTTTATTGCTATAACACGTGTGTGTGTATAGTATTTATACTACTTTTATAATAGAGGATGATCTCTTCCAAAAAAATTTCAGATTACAAAAAATATGCATGGTTTACAAACTTTAAAGCAAAGCCAATTTTCATATTACAACAACGCAAAGCATGGTGTACAACAAAAATTAGCATATAACGAAATCAGACCAAAATCCATGAATTGTAAAACATTAATAGCATTTAAAAACACCTCTGCACTCAATATTACAATCAGTTTAAACACAATGTACAAATAACAAATCCGTCCCTTCAAGCCCTTCCACATAATTGAGTTCCAGCCCTTCCAAAGTAGTTACACCACCACCTACCACTGTAGATTCTGCCTCCACAGCCCTCGACCGATTGTAATCCATGTACTGGGTTTATTGATTGATAGGGTTTGCAATTGTAGGTCGATTAAAAAGAAAGCATTGGGTGTTTACACACAAGTTTTATAATGTTATATTTGATTTCATGTGAAAAATTCATTGTGTACTTAATGATTAGCGAACAGCTACCATATCAAATAGATTTATGGAAACGATTATGTTTAGATGTGTTAAGTCGTATGATTAAGGGTCTGACAAGAACAGGACCGTATGGTGTTAACCTTAGGGGGCTGGAACCGGAACAAGGAGAAAGAACCAAATCACCACACCAAATGTAATACTCAAACTGAAAGAACTCTTAGGCACCACGATCACCACACCACAGCCATAAGCCTTCAAACCCTTCTTGATCTTGAGAGAAAAAAGCAAAAACATGACCTATGTGTGTTATGTTTTTGTGTCGAATGAGAAGGAAAAAGAGAAGGCGAACATAAAAGAAATGGAAGGAGAGGAGCGTGTTTTCAAAAGATGGAAAAATAATGGTGATACGTATCAATTCCAAACATTAGGTGATTGTCGAGGGAATCAGGAGTGACATAGTGTAATTGTATGTATTAATTGATTTGATATGTACGAATAAAAGGGTTTTATATTCTTAAAAATTAATTATGGAAGTGATATATTGTGTGTGGTTTATGTGACTAGGAAATCAAGAAAACGAGTATAGAATGTGTAACCAAGGAATAAAGGCGTGTGTGTAGTGAAAACCTAATTTAGGAAGGTTTTACCAAATTGTAGTTAATTAAATAAATCTTAGTTTACTAATAACAAATGTTTAATCTATACTACTTATAACGGAGATTGGTATTAAATCCATTATTCAAGATTCACTTGACGATAAATGTACAGTTTGTGTGTGATTGAAGAAATGAAAGTAGTATGTATTGAAATGAAAATTTAGGGGATATATATGTGTAAAATGAAAAAGATTGCTCGCTACCAAAAATTAGTCATCGGTACGGCCGCCGCCGCATTGCGCGGGTACCCTTGCTAGTAATATTTAATGTATGTTTTATGTGATCATTAAATAAGTTATGTATTAAATTGTATTACGATAATTATAACTGTGTATGTATAGTACAATTTGGTTTGGAATTTTCTTTATGTGTTTTTCTTAGGCTTTCTTGATTATGTTTGGATCTCTATTATTTGTGTGGCGCTGTTGTCATGAATGTTTTGTTTAATTAATTATGTCATAATTGTTCATATAAATAAAAAGAAATCATAAACAATATTTATGATTCCTTTATGAATGCGATATGAGATATGGAGTTTTCCGGCTGAGGATTGTCTGGTAATATGTTCGATCTAAATAATTTTCAAAGTTATACAAGTGACACCTATAAAGTAATCATATATATTTTTCAAACCAGCATATGGATAGCTATTACCATAAAATATAACCACAGTAAGTATATAGCGTTGTTTGAGAAATTAACCGTTGAATTGATCTAACTGTTTGATTGGATTCGTAATGTTGAAGTATTTAGCAAAGTGATTTAAATTATAATGTATATACTACACATATACTAGTACAATCAATCAGTAACAACTCTACGAACAGGACAGTTAGATTATCATCTATTTAATTAGTTGCTACAATTGTGCCAAGATAACCTATTTATATTGATTAATTATATAGATCATGTGTTCATATTAAAATTGAATTGGTGGTGATATTATGCTAAATAATACATTGCTCTTTTATATAGTTAAATATCAAATCAATGATTGATTAACGTGCCTTCTGTTACAAATTTACAGATTACTAGTTGAGAGGTCGTATTTTTTCATTATGCTTTTGCCATAACTTAATCTATGTATGTAATTGTGATTATTAAGCATTAATAATATGGTGGTACTTATACTGTATCTAGACACACATGAAGACATTTCTTGTTTTCACTTTGTCACTTAATATGTCAAAATGTTTGACGTCCGAATAAGTTTGATGATTATGCATATGCTATTGCTATACGTTTATTTTTTCCCACTGGCTTATGCTCTTAGAGCTTGTCTTAGTTTATTGTTATATATATAAGCTGATTATTGATTGTATAGATGTTAATACAAATTATTCTCATTTTGATATGCATGAAACAATACACAATGCTGCCAAAAGTGTAGATTGTGAATGAAAAATGGGTTGAAACATATGCATGATTAATATTTAATAGAATGTTAATTATTTGTTGTACCTTGGTGGCCAAGAATATGTCTTACGCAAGAAGATACTATTTGTTGCATTCTCACTACCTTTACTATGTGGCCTTAGAATTACATAAAGCATTTAGCTTGTTATCTAAGTGCAAATAGCATATGAGTTGTATATAAAGCATGCCTTAAAAAATTTTGTTTAATTCTGATCAAACAGTGTTTTTATATTGTGTTTGGTGTCATGAAGTAATGTGACATTAAAGTGGCTGCTATTTGATCATGTTTTAGCATTATTAGTAGTATCTTAGTTTGATTAGTCAGTTGTGTTGCTGCTCTCTAAACTGCTTTATAACTGTTTTGATATAAGTGAATTTGTATTACTGAGTTCTCCTGAGTTTTTGCTGCTTTCTGTTGTTGTTAGCTGATTTGGACTTTAAAATTGTTGTTGAATGTTGATTGCTCACTGTTGAGATGAATAATAGTTTAATTATGCCAGTTATAGTGTTATGTTTACTGTAGGGAGTGTTTGGTTCTGGATTACATTAGCAGCTGTAGTTATAGTTTTGTTGTTACATCTTTTTGTTCAGTTACTTAGGGCCAAGTTAGACAAAAACCTGCATAAAAATAGTAGGATAACTCATAGAAAGTCAATATTAGCTAATAGATTCAAGTTTGCTTGCATTAGGTGATACTTTGTTCTGATATCCTAGAATCTGTTAGAAATAGGTAGCATTCAGGTAATCGTAGTCACATATTAGCTTAACATGTTGATTATAGTTAGTTGTGCTCATTTAAAATTAGCTTTAGTCAAATTTCATGTGCAATAAAAAGGTCAAAAATCTGCATATAAATCTGTTACTGCCATCTGGTCTAGTTTAGAATTAAGGTTGCTTTAGTTGCTGAACTTTGGGTAAATTAGGTTAGTAACTGGTAGCTTCTCATAGGGCTTTTCATGTTTTTGCATATTTAGCTAGGTAGTAAACATTTTGCCCCACAAGTTTTCATGATTAGAGCTTATTAGACTGCTTTTCTTGTGCTTGCAACTTTGTCCCATTTAGCATTTTTAGCTAAGTTTCACTTGGTTTGATTCTGGTGCTTTTGGCTTGAGGAATCTTAGTAATTACTGGATTTGTGTTTCATTTGGTGTACTTGTACCTTGTGCTTAGTATTATGCTTCGTGGATTTAATGTAGTGCTTATTGAGTGCTGAAAAGTGCTTATTTCTCACCTTTTTGTACTGTTTGAGCTCATTTCTGAATTCAACTTAATCTAAAATAACTTGATTTGAGTTTATTTGAGCAAAAGGAACCTTCTGAGTCCTTTTCATTCAGTTTCCATTCAAGTGCTTATTAATAAGCACTTGAATAAGCTGTGTTAAGCTCAAATAAGCACTTTTCAGCTTATTTTTTAAACAATTTTTATCTCAGAATCATTAGAATAAAGTTTTAGATTTTCTGTAAAAATTTCAGAATTAATTGATTTGTTCTACTATTTCTTTTTATTTTTAAATAGTTTTTTAGATTAATAAATCACTTTTAATTTCATTTTAAATCACAGAAATACAAAAATATTTTCTGATTCCATTTCTAAATTTCATTTTCAGTTTAATAAGATTTTTAGAAAATAAATTTGTAGAATAAATTTTTCAATTTATAATTAGTTTAGATTTCTTTTATTAAATAAAAATACAAAAATAGTTTTTAATTCATAGAAAATAAATAAAAAGTCAAAAAAATATTTTTCTTTTTCCTAAAATTTTCTTTTATCGTTTTTAAGTTTTAGAAATTTAATTTGAGCCCGTAGGATTAGTATAGCTTAGAATTCGCATTTTTTATTTGTAAGTAGACGTTTTATTTTTAGATCGCGTTTATGATTTTGTCATTTGTGCTTAATATGCTTGTAACTTTAGCTTTATTAGTTGATTTTCATTGTTCATTCATATAATTGTAGAGTAAAATCGTAAAATCACTTTTAAATCTTATTCACTTCACACGAGCACAATCTTATTCGTCAAACTCGCCGTCAACCTTCGTTGGGAAACGACCCGAGAATTATTTTCACAAATAATTCTTTGGAAAAATATACTCAAAATACTCACATCATCTATCATGCTGCAGCCATGCCATAGACTTACTACGAATCATTTATTTTCATGTTGGGACATACATTATAATTGGAGCAATAGCAGCGTAATATGATCTAGTCACTTTCTTTAGGTCACTAAACATGTCTGACATTTACTAGATTTGAAATGTTATTTGTCACTTGAACTTTAAGTTCATATTTACTAATGTGAGGATCATCATTTATATCATAATTCATTCCATATCCCTCGCTGCTCATTCTCTCCCCCTGAATGAATTATCCATTTCAATATCCCATTATTGTGCGTTGTGGTGGATTTACAAGAAATACATGCCGCACATTTACAAAATTCTTATATGGGCAACATATGGTTCGTGACCAAAACCATTTTAATGGGGAGGATTCATTATAAATTGCTGGCAAGATGCGAATTCATATTTTATAACATGCCCCATAAACTAAGACTTTTGTTCTCATAATATTATTGGCTTTGCAATCAACTGAAGACGTTTTATAAACGTTTCAACAAAAGCAATTCGCGTATGAACATGAGCTACTTTTATGTTCAACACTTATTCCAATAATCGCCCAACATATGGAAGTATTTACCACCAATTCCAAAGATACAATCTGGAAAACCATGCCCGCATTTTATAAGCCGAGCCATTAATTACGCTAACCTTAAGATGCTTCTTTGATGATCATTTTGACGATGCATCGATTTTAACACTCAAAATGATCCATATGACGGATGTATCGGCCTACATACATCCCTTTTATATTCTTTTCAAAACTTTATATGACAAAATCCTTACTTTAATATGGTGGTGATTTTTGAATGATTAACTTCCCATGAGAACAATCAAATTTATTTTGGAAGAAACTTATTCTTCTTCTATACATTTTGCATCATTATTGACCCGGTATAGTCCAACCGGTCATGCCACTCAATAAAATTATCTTGGCTCATAAACTCTAGTTTATGACCACATTAATTGCACTTTCTTGTAAACATCAAATAATATGGAGATTTTAATACAACATCACATTTCTCCAATCAAAATCTTATAAGCTCTTTTATGGCTTTCACATAGTTTAACATAATATTCACATAAGCTAATAGCATTAACAATAGACAACTTTATGACAGTGAAGCTACTAAATTTGCTTAACACATAGCCGTTAATCAATTAATCGAGTCTCTCAAACAAATATTACGTGGTATATAAGTCACACATATATTTTCTGTAACACCTTTACTTTTAATAGGGCTAATTACTTAAAAATGCATCAAACTTGACACTTTTTACCATTGTATGTAGTCATGTTATTTTTTTTCTAATGTGTGACTAAACTTTCGAATTTGGTACATTGTGTGTATTTTGTGACCAATTTACTCTTACATTTTCCAAATTTTGAAGGGTAAAATGGTCATTTTAGAGGGCTGAATAGTCACAAAATACATACAATGTACCAAATTCAAAAGTTTATTCACACATTAGAAAAAAAATAACATGACTACATACAACGGTAAAAAGTGTCAAGTTTGATGCATTTTTAGATAATTAGCCCCTTTTAATATTCTAACTCGAGTATCTTTTTACGATATCTTACCACCTCTTGTGGCCATCATGTCTTTATCATGAATTTCATTATATGTAGTTAACATCAATTATGGCGCCGCTGCCGGGGAAGGCTTGAAACGAATTTGACGTTTACGTTTGTTGTTTTGTGATTTGAAGAACCTTCACCCGGGGAGTTATCGTTTTTGAAATAACACAAAAATAAAAAATAATAATAAAAAGGGAATACTTATCACCAAGTATTCAACAAACTCCAAAAATATAATAAACATCCTCCGTCTTCCGTTGAAGGAGGGCGGTTGTAAACCAAATAAGCTTTCACAACAAAAGATAATCGTGAAATCAATTGTTACCCGATTAGCCCATAAAGCGAAAAGGTTTCATTTGACGTAACGGTTAACAAAAAGATAATAAAAACAAAAGAAAAAAAATATATAAAAAGAAAAAGACAAAAAGATTTTGCTTTTAAGTTTTCTTTAAAAACCCAAAAATATTATCTTTTTCGATTTGATTTTTGATTTATGTTTGACTTTTGTTTTCAAGATACCAAAAATATTCTTCTTATCCTCTCACATTTGATTCTTCTTCTCAAACCCTCTTATGTTTAATTCTTATGGATCCGTTTTGTTTTAAGTGTGGAGAACCGTTCTTCGAAGGTTCATGTGTTTGGTGTACGTGTGAACAGTGTGGTAGTGATATTCATGACGGCGTTTGTTTGAATTGTAATTCTCCCGAATATGTTAAAAAATCGTTTAAAATTTTTTCAAACGTTCCCGATTATTATCCGATACCACCACCACATTCGTTCACTTGTTTTAATTGTGGAAATCCATCCGACGACGGATTACCTTGTGGACAATGTTTTTGTAACCAATGTGGATATGTCAATTGTATGTGTTACGTCCAAAGTGCTAAAACGTCTTACTCTTGTGATACGAGATTTGATAATTATCCTCAAAATGATTTTAATCATCCTTTTCAAAACTCGTATGAGCAAGTACCGTATTACAATGGTGATTCTTTTCAAAGTTCGTCGAATTTTCAAATGTTGGATGAAGTTATGGAGGAACTGAAAACTCTTGGTGAAATACTACAAAAGGTTACGAATAATCGTGTTACTCATACTCCCGATCCTCACGAGAAGTCTATTGCAGAGTTACTTGCTGAAGAGAGAGCGTCTAATCCTTATAAATCCTTTATTTACTATGATTCTAACGACGATGATGAGAAAATTACGATTGTTCTTAATCCTCACAAAGCTTCCGTTGATTCTCCCGTAGAACCCGAGGACTCTCTAAAAATGGGGGACGAGCCTCTTAACACTATTCCGGCAACGGAATCGGACGAATCCAATAAGTCTAGTGCTGAGAACCTCGTCCCAATCCCAAGTGAGTCCGGGGAAAATTCTAACGGTGAAGTTGTTCAAAATACTCCTCTTGACATATCCGAAGATAATCCCGACTCTTCCCATCCTTCTCTCACATCGTTTGAGGGAAGTGATTCCGTTTTGGATGAAGTCGATACTTTTCTTGCTAATACTGATTCTTTTCCAATTAATATCGATNATTCTAACGGTGAAGTTGTTCAAAATACTCCTCTTGACATATCCGAAGATAATCCCGACTCTTCCCATCCTTCTCTCACATCGTTTGAGGGAAGTGATTCCGTTTTGGATGAAGTCGATACTTTTCTTGCTAATACTGATTCTTTTCCAATTAATATCGATGATACTTATTTTGATCCAGAGGGGGATATTCTTTTCCTTGAAAGGTTACTGAATGAAGACTCGTCATCTTCCCCCCCTCCAATGAGCAATGAAGTTTTTGACGAATCCGATGATGATACGCTTCCGGATGAGGATGTTCCAAACGAAAACACCACTATTCATTTGAATCCTCTCGTTGATACGAATGATATTCCGATTGAAGAAGATCACGTCGAAAGTGATGATGCTGAAAGTTATTCCGATTCTCACAATGAGTATACTACGAGTGATGACGATTCTTGTGGAGATATCGATGATGTTGAGGAATCGCGTTCCGATTATGATTTTGTTAGCTTAGAGGAGGTTAAGGATTTAGACCTTGATGACGATGAGATCGAAGATGAGTTACTTCGTGAAAAGTTATCCAATATCAATCTTCTTATTTCAAAGATCGAAGCTTTAAAAAATCCGACTTCGTCTTCTGTTCCTATGATTACCTCTTCATTTCCTATCCCCGTTATGGATAGTGACTTTTTACCCGAGCTTGAAATTTTTCGATTTGAAGAGACGAGTAGTGGCAATCCCACTATTCATGCTGATTTCTCTCTTCCGGATTACGAGTGCTTTGATTTTGAGATTAATTCTTTACCTATTTCCGATAATCCGTCACGTGACCCTCTTTTAGAGAATGTCGATCTATTTCTTGCTACGGATGACTCGATACCACCGGGTATTGAGAATGACGAGGATGGTTCATTTGTTTTTGATCTTCCATCTCCTCGTCCACCCGCGAAACCACCGGATGTAGAATTTGAGTTTGATAAGAATGATGTTATCTTTGGTATGGTGGATGAGACTTTTGATCATGATGATCCGGTGCTTAAAATTTCGTGGGAGGCAACCCATGCTTATCCTTCTATCTTCTTTCTATTTTCTTCTACTAATGTGACGTGAGGAGGGGCGACCTCTTCCAAATCTTGTGTTTCATGGTTGTTTGTGTTGTTTGTCCAGGAATTTCCCGATTAATGAAGACTCTCGTGCTCGTTGTTTGTCTCATCTCCACTCGAGTCTCATTCTTCATGCTTTTGGAAGTTCGCGATATATCCTAAATCTTATCGACTAACGTATCTTTGGCATAATTAATAAATGGCCTTAGACTTATGTTAGGATTACCCTTACCTTTTCAAACATTGAGGACAATGTTTCGTTTTAGTTTGGGGGGGTCAATCTTCGATTTGATTTGACTTGCACTTTCATTTGTGTCGTTACTCATGCAACCTCGTTTTTCCGCAAAAATAGCAAAAATTTAAAAATTTTGAAAAATTTCTAAAGAATAAGTGTTGAAAAGTTGTGAAAAATAGAATAAATTTCAAATAAGTGTTTTGACACCGTGTCGACTTTCTTGTTGGCGAGAGTAGGAATAATATTTTGACTTGATCGGGCGTGTTGAGCCCTAGCTTGTTCCCTTAACCAATGATGATCACATAAGCTTGTGCTAGTTTTGTACACAAGGAGCTATAAAACGCGAATTCTTCTTTTAGAATCTGCAAGTTCCCGTACATTACTTTATATATGCGCAGCTTAAAGCTTCCGCTAGTCTTTTACATAAGAAGCTATAAAATGCGAATTCTTTTATTAGAGTTTGCAAGTTTCCGTAATTGACTTTAAATATGCGTGGCTTGATTATCGGCTAAGTATTCGCGGATCTCATTATTTGAGATTTGTTAAAAATGCGAAGAGCGAGAAATGATAGTGTTTATTTAGAAGTTAGATGCCATACGTGGAGTAGTGGTTCTCTTTAAAGCTCATCGAAGGTACTTGTGGCTTTTTCGTTCCCATTAGCTTGTTTCACCCCATATCTTGTGTATAATAATTAAAGATATTTCGGTTTTGACAAAATTTAGTTTTTTATCTTCTTAAGAGAATTTTTGCTTGAAAAATTGGGTACACATCAAGGATACACGCCATTGTCTTGAGTTGTATTGTATTGTATTTCATTGTATTGCGTAGTACGCATGTGGTTTCGGAGCTACCCTTTAAAGCCCGGTATTCATAAGAGCTAAAGTGCTTTGAGACTTCGAATTGAGATCGGACCTTGGATCCTACATTCTAACCCTAGCAGTTGGCGGTAGGTCTTGGATTGAAACCGTGAAGGTTCGGAGTTGAAAAGTTACCAAGGCAAGAAAAAGAAAAAAAAAGCAAAAAAAAAATAAAAGAAGTGAAAAAGTATGAAAAAAAAATGAGAAATCAAAAGAAAGAATAAGGATTTATGTTGAGATTTATGGATTATGAGCTTAAGAGTTAAGACTTAAGTTGGTCGCGCGTGAGGTGCATGTTACGATCCTAGATCGGACGCATGAGGTGCACGTGAAATGTACTCGCCAACTTATGTCTATTTTGATGTATTCCAAAGTCTATGTATGTATCCAGTATCCTTGATGTGGACCTCATTTTTCGAGCAAACCTTCTTAAGAGAAGATCGATAACTACTTAGCGTTAGGATTCTTGGTATCTTTATCGGACTAAACCATATTNCATGTTACGATCCTAGATCGGACGCATGAGGTGCACGTGAAATGTACTCGCCAACTTATGTCTATTTTGATGTATTCCAAAGTCTATGTATGTATCCAGTATCCTTGATGTGGACCTCATTTTTCGAGCAAACCTTCTTAAGAGAAGATCGATAACTACTTAGCGTTAGGATTCTTGGTATCTTTATCGGACTAAACCATATTGGAACGAGAAAATATGAAGCAATTCATTTCTCAATTTAATTTAAAAAATTCTAGATACACTAAGATTTGGGAACAAGGGGTTTTTACACAAGTAACTACGATGAGTAGTTTTGGCATCTAATTTGTAAATAAGCGATGATCTCGTTCATGAGCTTAGTTTGGGAATTTTTGAAAAATCAAGGATGACGAATTTTATCCGCATGGTCACTTTTCTATGAATCGTGTTTCTACTCAAAGACCCTAAACGTTATTGAAAGATAATGAAAGTCGATACACCGTCACGTGAATAAAGTTGTGAAAAGTTCAAAGGTAATAAGTGTAATAAATGGGGAAACAAAGAAAATGGTAAAACGGGGCGTTTAAGGGAATAAATGGTTTCATATCTCTTTCGAACATTTTGCTACTTTTCAAAGTTAAGTAAAAAGAGCTATGAAATTATTTATCTCTAAAGCGTGATTGAATCCCATTGCGTGAGCCGTGAGGACACGACAATATCTTAGTTTGAGGGATTTTGATATGTGTTAATTTACACATATCTTTGACCTTAGATAACGGACTAAAACGACCAAAAACCGACCATATATGCCAAATTCGTTGTGTTTTTGTGTTTATGAATTTGCAGGTACGGATAATGAAAATTGGACGAAAACGAGACGAAATCAACAACACGGGCACGAGATATGGAAAGAGTGAATAAAAGCCGAAGCCGTGAAGCAATTTTCATCATGGATTACTATTATGCTCAGATTGACAGAATCGACCCTTGAAGAATCAAAGTTCGTCAATTTTAGCACTTGGATATCATTTTTCAGAAAATACAGGAAGGGTCCCTATAGTTTTCAGAATTACATTTTTGGTCCTTGAAACTTATCTTAAAATTCTGAAACTATATTAGTAAACCCATTATCCCATTTATGATCCCACAATCCATAAACTACCAAAACCCTTTACAAAACAAAACACAAGCCCAATCCCACCACCCTTACCCGGTCAACACCAAGTCAAAGAATAATAAAAAAAATACCCAGGCGCCCTTTTTACCCCTAAAATATTAACCCGTACATCCCCTTTCCCTCTCATGAACCCTAAAATTACCTCACACCAAAATTACCAAATTCCACACCAATTAACCTCGTATTAAGGGTTAATTGGTCAATTCCCATACCCACTGACACCGTGTCAGAAGTAGCAGCGAATGGAATGAAACGTGGCAGGTTTCTAGTGGAAGGAACACGTCATTAGGAAGAATAGAGAGCTGTGATTGGTCCAAGTTTGTCACAAGGGATCAAAGGAGGATATTCGTTTAAAGATGCTCATTCCAGATGGTTCTTTAGCCCTCACTTTTCAGCTATAAAAGGCTACTCATTCTCACGATTTGAAGGTGTTAGTTGTAGGAGTAGTTTATAGTAGTTGTTAGTTTAGGGAAATGCTACCAAATTTTAGTGAGATTGTTATAAAGCTTTGTAATCGTTTCAAGTTTTTAATAAAGATTTAGTTTCATTTAATCATTCATTCTCATTTAATCATTCATTCTCATTTCAATTTCAAGCATTTCAATCTGTTTTACAAACTCTTATAACTGTTTTCAGAAGTTTACACTAGCTTCTCATAAGCTTGTTGTTAGTTTTAGACATTTTAATTCAGCTTTAACTAGCTCTCATCAAATAGTCAATGATAGTCAAACTGAATCCAAGGATGGTTCAGAATGGTAATTAGTGAATAATGGTGAATCAGTGGTGGTAAAGTAGAGTTCAGAAGCATTTAATGCCTATCAAAGATAGGCAAGCTTAGGAGGTTCTCAGAGCGCTGAGAACTGAGTTGTAAGTCTCGTTTTACCTTTTCTAGTATAAATCTGATTTTCACATGTAAGTAGTTTAGAACTGTTTTGTTTGCTATTTTACTGATCCGTTGCTGCTATTTGATCATGTTTTAGCATTATTAGTAGTATCTTAGTTTGATTAGTCAGTTGTGTTGCTGCTCTCTAAACTGCTTCATAACTGTTTTGATATAAGTGAATTTGTATTACTGAGTTCTCCTGAGTTTTTGCTGCTTTCTGTTGTTGTTAGCTGATTTGGACTTTAAAATTGTTGTTGAATGTTGATTGCTCACTGTTGAGATGAATAATAGTTTAATTATGCCAGTTATAGTGTTATGTTTACTGTAGGGAGTGTTTGGTTCTGGATTACATTAGCAGCTGTAGTTATAGTTTTGTTGTTACATCTTTTTGTTCAGTTACTTAGGGCCAAGTTAGACAAAAACCTGCATAAAAATAGTAGGATAACTCATAGAAAGTCAATATTAGCTAATAGATTCAAGTTTGCTTGCATTAGGTGATACTTTGTTCTGATATCCTAGAATCTGTTAGAAATAGGTAGCATTCAGGTAATCGTAGTCACATATTAGCTTAACATGTTGATTATAGTTAGTTGTGCTCATTTAAAATTAGCTTTAGTCAAATTTCATGTGCAATAAAAAGGTCAAAAATCTGCATATAAATCTGTTACTGCCATCTGGTCTAGTTTAGAATTAAGGTTGCTTTAGTTGCTGAACTTTGGGTAAATTAGGTTAGTAACTGGTAGCTTCTCATAGGGCTTTTCATGTTTTTGCATATTTAGCTAGGTAGTAAACATTTTGCCCCACAAGTTTTCATGATTAGAGCTTATTAGACTGCTTTTCTTGTGCTTGCAACTTTGTCCCATTTAGCATTTTTAGCTAAGTTTCACTTGGTTTGATTCTGGTGCTTTTGGCTTGAGGAATCTTAGTAATTACTGGATTTGTGTTTCATTTGGTGTACTTGTACCTTGTGCTTAGTATTATGCTTCGTGGATTTAATGTAGTGCTTATTGAGTGCTGAAAAGTGCTTATTTCTCACCTTTTTGTACTGTTTGAGCTCATTTCTGAATTCAACTTAATCTAAAATAACTTGATTTGAGTTTATTTGAGCAAAAGGAACCTTCTGAGTCCTTTTCATTCAGTTTCCATTCAAGTGCTTATTAATAAGCACTTGAATAAGCTGTGTTAAGCTCAAATAAGCACTTTTCAGCTTATTTTTTAAACAATTTTTATCTCAGAATCATTAGAATAAAGTTTTAGATTTTCTGTAAAAATTTCAGAATTAATTGATTTGTTCTACTATTTCTTTTTATTTTTAAATAGTTTTTTAGATTAATAAATCACTTTTAATTTCATTTTAAATCACAGAAATACAAAAATATTTTCTGATTCCATTTCTAAATTTCATTTTCAGTTTAATAAGATTTTTAGAAAATAAATTTGTAGAATAAATTTTTCAATTTATAATTAGTTTAGATTTCTTTTATTAAATAAAAATACAAAAATAGTTTTTAATTCATAGAAAATAAATAAAAAGTCAAAAAAATATTTTTCTTTTTCCTAAAATTTTCTTTTATCGTTTTTAAGTTTTAGAAATTTAATTTGAGCCCNTTTCACATGTAAGTAGTTTAGAACTGTTTTGTTTGCTATTTTACTGATCCGTTGCTGCTATTTGATCATGTTTTAGCATTATTAGTAGTATCTTAGTTTGATTAGTCAGTTGTGTTGCTGCTCTCTAAACTGCTTCATAACTGTTTTGATATAAGTGAATTTGTATTACTGAGTTCTCTTGAGTTTTTGCTGCTTTCTGTTGTTGTTAGCTGATTTGGACTTTAAAATTGTTGTTGAATGTTGATTGCTCACTGTTGAGATGAATAATAGTTTGATTATGCTAGTTATAGTGTTATGTTTACTGTAGGGAGTGTTTGGTTCTGGATTACATTAGCAGCTGTAGTTATAGTTTTGTTGTTACATCTTTTTGTTCAGTCACTTAGGGCCAAGTTAGACAAAAACCTGCATAAAAATAGTAGGATAACTCATAGAAAGTCAATATTAGCTAATAGATTCAAGTTTGCTTGCATTAGGTGATACTTAGTTCTGATATCCTAGAATCTGTTAGAAATAGGTAGCATTCAGGTAATCGTAGTCACATATTAGCTTAACATGTTGATTATAGTTAGTTGTGTTCAGTTAAAATTAGATTTAGTCAAATATTAGTGCAATTGAAAAGTCAAAAATAGTAGATTGTTCAATATTGACAGATTTTCTAAATCATTTCTATAGTTCATTGTTTGTTGAAAATAGTTTTGAATTGCTGTTTAGTGTTAATTTGTAGCTTATTAGTCTAAATAAACAAGAATAATTCGTTTTCGAATTCATTTGCTCATGAAAAAATGGTCTTGAAGTGCCCCGTAGACCCACTGACCACTGTTGCCTAGCACATCAGCAATCGGTCCCAATAATCCCTTTTGAATTGCACTGTAATAAGCTCATGGAAGCTCCTTAGGCTCTGAAATTTGGTTTACATATTCTTTGCTAGCATATCTTTTTGTTTTCATTAATTTCAGACCTTAGCTTCTAGTATCTTAGCTTGTGCACTAGCTTGATTTAGCCCAATCTAGTTTGGATCTCATATTAAGTCAGTTGTAGCTTTTTGGCATTTTGAGCTTTTCTATGATTTTAACTGATTGAATTGTTGTTTTGGATTGTTTAGAACAGCTTTAGGTTAGCTTAAGTTTACTTGGCATCTAGTTATAGCTTATGGATAGTTTGGATAGCTTTTAGCTTGTTTCCTTTCCCTTTCAAACTTTCTTTATAACTGTCACATATTTCAGCTTATTTCTATGCTTAGTATAAGTTTTCAAAAATATTCCTTTCAACAAAAGCTTTTAGTTTTCAGCATATTATCAAGTTTTTAGAGAAAATAAAAAAAAAAATAATAATAATAAAAAATGTTTTGCAAAAAAAAGAGGAACAGGGATTCGAACCCTTGACCTCTACACTGCCAAGCCCACACCACTCTCCACTACCACAAGCACCCTAGGGATTTCTCATTATCTTTCTCCCTTTTAATTCTTTTATACCTATTTTCATTCTCTTATTTGCTTATAAAAGCTTCCACTGTTTAGCTTATAATAGCTTTTAAAAATTAGCTTTTCTAATTTTTACATTTTTCTTATTTTTTTTTTTATAATAAAAGCCTTATAGGAAAATTTTCATAATTTTAGCTTTTCATTTTCTATTTTTAAACATTCAATTTCTTTTATAAAGTTTTAAAAATTAAATTTGAGCCCGTAGGTTTAGTGTAGCTTAGAATTCGCGTTTTATTTTGTTACGTAGACGTTTTATTTTAGATCGCGTTTATGAATTTATCGTTTGTGCTTTATGTACTTGTACCTTTAGTTTTTTTTTTTTAATTTGATTTTGATTTGTAATTCACAATTTGTAGAATAATAATCCAAAAAATCAATTTTAAATCCCATTCATTTCACAAATCACACAACGGAATCAAAATTCCATTCACGCCTTCGTCGGGAAACGACCCGAGAAATATTCGCAAGAGTATTTCTTTGGAAAAAACGTACTTACAATATACTCACATCAGATACTATGAGTATCACAAATGATATTCTAGATATTATAAGTAATATTATGTGATATTCAAAGTATCACAAGTGATATTATGAATATCATAAGTGATTTTCTGAATTTGAAAAGTGATTTTCAACAAATATTTTGTAGTATGAAAATCACAAGTGATATTTAGAATATCACCATTGATATTCAGAAAAACATAAGTGATATTCTGAATATCAATTGTGATATTCGGAAACGTATAAAAACGGAGGAAAACGTAAAAAAATGGACTAATACGTATGAAAATGGATGAAGTATGAAAACGGACGAAAACATAAGAAAATCACAAGTGCTATTCAGAATATCACAATTGATATTTAGAAAATCACAAGTGATATTCAGAAAATCACAAGTGATATTCTAGATATCACTGAATATCACTTGTGATATTCAGAAACGTAAGGAAATGGACCAAAAATGTAAGAAAATGGACGAATACGTATAAAAACAGACAAAAACGTATGAAAGCGTAAAACCACGTATGAAAACGGACAAAAACATATGAAAAATGGACGAAAACGAAAGATTACGGATGAAAACGGATGAAAACGTTTCTGAATATCACAATTGATATTCAGAATATCATTTGTGTTTTTCTGAATATCAATGGTGATATTCTAAATATCAATTGTGATTTTTTGAATATCTATCATTTGTGATTTTCTGAATATCACTTGTGATTTTCATGTTACAAACATTTGTTGAATATCACTTGTCAAATTCAGAAAATCACTTATGATCACAGAATATTACTTATGATATCCAGAATATCATTTGTGGTACTCATAGTATCACTTGTGATATTCTGCATATCACAGAAAATCACTTGTGATATTCAGAGTATCATTTGTGATATTCTGAGTATCACTTGTGATATTATGAGTATCACTTGTGATATTGTGAGTATCACTTGTGATATTTTGAGTATCACAGAATATCACTTGTGATATTCAGAATATAATTTGTGATATTCATAATATCACTTGTGATATTTAGAAACATATTAAAACGTATGAAAATTGCCAAAAACATTTAAAAACGTACGAAAACGAATGAACAAATGGACGAAAACGTAAGAAAACCAACGAAAATGTATGAAAACGGAAGAAAACGTTTGAAAGTGTAAAAACATGTATGAAAAGGACAAAAACGTTTGAAAAATGGACGAAAACGAAGGAAAATGGACGAAAATGTATGAAAACGGACGAAAACATAAGAAAATGGACGAATATGTATGAAAACGGACGGAAACGTATGAAAGCGTAAAAAAAGTCTGAAAACGGACGAAGACGTATGAAAAATGGACGAAAATGAAAGAAAACGGACGAAAATGTATTAAAACGAATGAAAACGTATGAAAACGGACGAAAACGTATGAAAACGAACAAAAATGTGAGAAAACATATGAAAACGTATGAAAACAGACGTTAACGGGCGAAAACGTATGAAAGCTTACGAAAACGTATGAAAATGGGCGAAAACGTAAGAAAACAGGCGAAAATATATGAAAACGTGCGAAAACAGACAAAAAGGTATGAAAACGGACAAAAGGTATTAAAACAGATGAAAATGTAGAAAGCGAAAAAAAATGTTTATTAGGTAAAAAAAAAAGCATGGATTAGAGAGACAGACAGTAAAAAAAATAAAAAAATAAAAAATAAATAAAATAAAAAAAATACGTGTAGTAAAGAGGCACCAAACAAAAAAAGAAACAAAAAAAAAAAAGAGGAAAAAAAAATGTAAGAAAGAAAAAAAAATGAATAATAAAAAAGACAAAGAAAAGGGGAAAAAAAACATGGACTTATGTTTCCTCATTTAATCTTAGGTTAATCCCCACCATTAGATCAAACTAGATGGATGGTGGGGATTTGTCCCTTGGTATGCACTAAAATTAGAGTATGCAAAATAAAGTGTCTCGTGAAATTTAAAGTCGCTTATACACGATAGCTACTATTTTAGTTTTACTGTATAGTATAAAACAAGTGTTTCTTTTAGTTTGGCTGATAAAAAAATAAAAAAATAAAAAAATAAAAAAAATACTAGTTATATTATACAGAATCGTGTGACATATTCATATTGGACATTTACTGTGGATTCAAAAATATATTTATGTTCGTTGTCAGTATTTAAATAAGCATAATAATTGCGTTAATACGCATATAATATATCGTGACATGTATTTGATTTGATACTATTAATATAGAACACCTCATCAGCAAATTAATCAACGGTGACAATTTTCATTTTCTATTATGCGTATCAAGAAGACCCGCAGCTTGCTTTTTCTTTCACAAGTAACACCAAAGTCTTGACTTTGGTTTTGACATCCTTATTAAACTTAATGACTTTGATGCACCCGAAAGGCCAAAAAAAGAAGAAAAAAGAATTCTACAAGAATATGATTTCAAATGTTGAAATTATATGTATATATTTGTTTGTATTATATTTTCTTCAAAAGATAATTACTAGCAAACAACTTTTTTCTTAAAAGTCATATGACAAGGTGAAATTATTCATGTAATTTGTATAATTTGTTTTCGTGATAATAGCTCAGTAGCGAAGTAGCATAACGCACGTGTAACTACTCATTATTTAAAATCCCCTCCAAGTTTCCCATTGATCGGGGGTGTAACATAGACAATAGCAAGGTATATAATCAACAAGCAGAATATATGTGAATTGTGATTCTAGCTGAAAATGAGCACATCCAAAAAAAAATTGTAGACTTTAGTGCTTTCTTATTACACATGTGTTTTGTAGTTTGAATACAGTGAACCGTTATTCATGTCATGGAGCTTTTATTCATATTTAAGAATGGTTTGATAGGCGAGGTCAAAGATTTTAAGAGATACTACGTAGTAAAAAAAGTTATTGGCATAATTGATTGCATTAATAATAACAATAATTAGAATGTGGTGGTAGAAGAGATTGTTATTGCATATACTCCAATCATTTGTTATCGTCATTCAATTGGGCTCTGATTTTTTACGACTACTCAATAAGCGTATACGATTGTATTGAAATGGGCCAAAACATGATGGATCAATCACAATCTTTTTTGTCTTTTTTTGTTGAAATTCATAAATAGGTATGCTTTTAAAAACTATTTCAACATATCTCATATACCTAATAATGCTCAGATACTGTAACATATATACTTCTTTTGTTTTCACTAAAAAGAAAATAATAACAAGTTTATACTATTCATTAAAATTAACTAGTGTTTGGTTGTTAGAACCAATTATTCATGGCGTGTGTTTTCTAAGAGCACCCGGTATCGTTAATATTAACGCGCCGTTCATTCATTCAATTCATAACCAATAACACGCCAATTGCCTTACCAAGCAATACGCCAACTACAAGCCCAATGTGTTTTGAGCCACTCCACTGGCTCATGCCATTCGTCCTTTTTTTTTTTTTTTTTTTTTTGGATTGTGTTTGTGATGTTTTGTGTTTGTGTGATGATACTACTATTTTTTATTTTTTATTTTTTATTTATTTATTTATTTTTGTATGTGTTTTGCAAGTACCTCAAGGAAGAAGACGACCCAGTATACTATGAAGTAAAAGTTGCAAAGTCGTTTGGATATATGTGATAAATGGTGACAACAAAAAGTCGTTTGGAGGATATATGCAGTAAATGCAAATGCCACGTACTAATGAAGTAAAAGTTTACATATGTCTCGGGTATATCATTATTATCAAGATAACCTTAAATTATACCGTATATTTGTTTAGGCTACTATTTGTATTGGTGGATAGGTTACTACAGTATCATTTACTAGCATTTATTGGGGTGTGTATATTTTTTGCAAATAAGTACGAAGGATATGGACGGAACACGCGGCTATCATCGAGACCGAAAAAAAAAACGAATTATGGCCTTATATTTTTCCCGCAACTAGTTTTTTTATTTTTACGTCTAATTTTATCAATGTATTTATTTCAAAATTTCGCATTGTAATTTTATTTTATGTATTGTAATTTTAATTTGTGTTTAATAAAATGTGTTTGTGTTTATTAAATAAAATGAAATGAAAAAAGTGAGACCCAATAACGTGTTAGTGGTGTATTATGAGGGAGGGGTGTTTGAGTAAATGGTCTGTTATTGGGAGTGGATGATGTGGCGCTGAGGTGACATATCAATAATGTGTTAATGGTATGCATGATACCCAGCGCTCTAATATTTAGAAAGGTGGGTCCAGTTACACTGTCATTTTTTTTTTTATTATTTTTTTTTTTTTGGTTAGAATCAATTATTCATGGTCACCATCTTATAACTTACCTTATAACACTACTATAACCAGAGCCGCCTTTGAAGATGTGCAAGGTGGGCGACAGCTCAGGGTCTCAAAAATTTTAGGAGCCCCAAAATTTTTCCCATTAACAATTATATGCATGTGTACACATATTTTTTTTTTTCATGAAGAAAAGAGTATTAGATGAGAAAATATATTAAATAAGTAATATATTGAACGTTTAGATAACTTATTGCATTATACGTTATAAACGGTGACACTTATACATAACATTGCTTCGAAATGACTCATTATGTAATTTCGTCTAAAACCCTCAAAATTTTCAAAAATTAAGGGACGACCCTGATTGTAACATAAACATCCTCCCAAATAAATTCCTATAACACACACATATAAAGCTCGCCAACCCAACCACATTCAGGCCTATAAGACCACACACGGTGCAGTTTGACATGTTATAGGGTATTTTAGCCCTACAACGTGTTATTGGTGACTGCACCGCTTACTCTTATACCTCTAATGTGATATGGTATACAAAACAAGTAGAATATGCATTCAGGAAGTATATCATATCGTACCGACAAACATAACTAAATAAACTTACTTTTATTGTTTGGTTTCACATAGAGATATGTTCTGTCACCCATTTTATGACGCATCGTTTGACATACGTACCATCTCATTTAAATTCCCACCTATGTTAAAGCCACTTGCAAATGTTTTCTCACTTTTATCTATCGATATTTCACTTTCGATGAAACGATCTCACGTAGTTGACACTTCAAATCTTTTGCAACTTCAATCGGTAGAAAGATGCAATTATTAGAGGACCGAATTTGAAGCCTCGAAAACCAAAAAGGGGCCATCCCTGAGGGGAAAAAAACTTTCACTCATGTATTTTTAATTTCTTTTTGTCAAACATGATTGATCATTGTCTATTCTAACAAAGTATGTAAATATTCAAGGTGTGTTAAATTTTAATATCAACTAAAAATTATCTTTGCCCAAAAAAACAATTGCTTTTAAAAGTCGCACAAATTACCAAAGTTAAAATAGCACAAGCTCACTTAGTAGGAGAGTAAGAGACAATGGGTTTTTTTTGCTAGAATTTAGTTTTCGTTTATCCAATATTATCAAGTTTTTACTTATCGATCAAATGCTACAAGAAATCGGTTTGGTTCATATGGATTTAGTAATGACTATAAGCGAGTGTTTCTTTTTTCTATATGAGGAGGATATATGTGGGCCCGATGTCTGATTTAGCCTCTTATTGGGGATAGGGATGGCAAAAGCACCCGAAACCCGAACCGGATGGGTCTGGTTCGGGGGCGGGGTTCGCGGGTTTGGATACGGGTTCGGGTAGAAGTATTCTTTTTTTCCCGGGTACGGGTTTGGTTCCGGGTTCTGGTAATACCCGCCCGTTTAACCGTACTCGTATCCGTACCCGTTTACCTGAGTTTATACCCGCCTATTTTGTATAATCTATAAAGCCCAAGCCAAGTTGTGGACTCTTAACCCTTTACAAAATTTGTGTCCACTCCTTATGTTAGCCTATATGAGTATATCTTGGTAATTACAAAAAGTTAAACAAATACTCACGTCAAGTCTTGACGCTTGAGTTCTCAAACACATTAACTGATCTTTCTTTGTTCAAAAAAAAAAAAAAACTGTACTTTTTTGAGACTTGGATTAAGATCTCTATAATCAAATACTCACGCCTCTTTAGATTTTGTAATGTATTACTTAAGAATTAAGATCTCTATTATCAAAGACATTTGAATTTTGTACTTTTTCTTGGAATTATTATCATGATTGATTCGAAATGTTAAATCGNAAAAAAACTGTACTTTTTTGAGACTTGGATTAAGATCTCTATAATCAAATACTCACGCCTCTTTAGATTTTGTAATGTATTACTTAAGAATTAAGATCTCTATTATCAAAGACATTTGAATTTTGTACTTTTTCTTGGAATTATTATCATGATTGATTCGAAATGTTAAATCGTATGATATGATATTGAAGTCGTTTTATTTAAGTTATAAAAACTTTGAATATTATGGTGTTTTGATTTGTTTTCGGTGGAGTTTTTTTAACTTGATACCCGCAATTTTGTCCAGCAAAGATTCAATCGGGGATAACCGATACTCGCGGATAAAACCAAAAAACCGATGGATAATACTAAACGGGTACCCAACGGGTTTTGGGGCAGGTTTGGGTATGGATATCATAAACGGGTACGGGTTAACTAAAACCCGACCCAAACCCGACCCGTTGCCATTGGGGAGAATGTCAATTTTTTTTGCCTTGGGAATATAGATGAAATAAGGAAAATATGTGGGTCTAAGCATAAAAGAAATATTATTATATTTCTTTCTCTCCCCGTATAAAAAAAGAAACACTCCAACCAATACTCAAATTTCTAAACCTTCAAAGAAAACACACATTCTTTTCTAAACCTTATATATGTACTAAAAACTTTGTACAGTAGATGATAAAATGTGATCTGTTTATTACCTAGTCAGCTTAAGCATATCCATTTTTTCATAATCCTCATATAATCCCAAATTAAAACAGCTAAACTCTAGGACCTAAAAGAATCACTTTTTTTTTTTCAGAGTTAAAACTAGCTTACAGTGTCATGTGAGTTCACCACACCTCTACCTCTGTATGTTTTTTATAAATATTCGAGATGGGTCAAATTGACCACTAACACCAAGACCATCTTATTAACCATCAGTCACTACCATTTTTCCAACTTAAGTACCATCCTTGTTTCCTTCCTACACACACCAATGTCTATTTTACTACTTCAAAAGAGTGCTCATAATCATATGTAAAACCACTCAAGCTAGCTACTTCATATTCCCTTTTTTATGTTTCAAATAGTATCCTCTCTAGCTATATTTACCTAACCTAACCTAACCTACTAGTCCATTACTGCATTATTACTACTACTGTATCATCTTCAATTCATTGTTATTATTTCATTATGGATCTCAAATCCTCCAACTACCTTCTTCATTCAAACTCTCTAGAGGTAAATAATTCATACATTTCCTTCTTTATTACAGTACCTATTTATTTCTTTATCTAACATTTTCAAAATTTTGCATGTCTTAATGATTGTTTGTTGTTCAACAGGAGAAAAGTAATAACTTATATGAAGATGGTTTTGGTGATTCTCTTAGTAAACTAAAACTCAAAGAGACAAGTACAAGTACAAGTACAACAGATTTTGTAAAGTTATTTCCAATGGCCAAGACTAATGTGGCAGTGGAAGCTCCACCTACACCAGGTCGACCCATTTTCAGTTTTAGTGTTGGGTCAAGAAAGAACATACCTTCTAAATGGGATGATGCTCAGAAATGGCTCATTAGTGGCCCTGACTCCCCTGCTCATCATCATAATCTTGTGTCCAAACACTCTAGTAATGGTAGTCATGGGCATGTGGTTAAGCCACAACAATTGGAACATCATGGTAAAACAACAACAGAGGAAGAAAAGGTTTGCAAAGCAATTTCTGTCATTCAAGTTCCAACCAATGTCCCTTTGAACCAGAATCAAGACTCATCTGATGTTGTACTTCTTAAAGGTTTCACCTTTTTCATTATGTTAAATCTTTTGTTCTTTTTGTTAGTTGATATAATGCTGCATGCTAAGATTAAACATTTACTACTTAAATACATTGTATTAAACTTTATATTATACTTTGTTTACACATAAGAGTAAAAAAAAAAAAATTTGTCACGGAGATACCACGGTTAGGCCGTGTACATTTGAGTTAAAAAAACTCGCTCTCCCTAGATAAACTGAACAAGGAAAACTCATTGTTTTCTACACATGAAAGAAAAATATTTATGTGATTGGGAAAATCTTTAATAGTATGTAACTTTATAATGTATGATTGTAGATAAATTCACAAATGAGGAACAAAACAATATTTCAAGATTCAAATGCTTAGTTCCAATCAAGCAAGGTTTTTTATTCACTTCTATGAAAGATGCATCCACTGAAGTGGTTCATGAAGTTAAAAAGATAGACATGGGAACAAATACGACACCACATGGAAGCTCGAACGCTTTACAGTGTCCCACACTCTTCCAAAGCGTATCTCCGCCACGACATAATACCCCTGCAAGTATGTCTGGCCCATTGGCATTAATGAATTCTGGAAGTTCATTTGATATTGCAGAGTTACAAGAGTGTCATTTCGCTAAGTTACAGCTAGAACCGCCGTTTAATTCGGTTGATAATGCTTGCAATTGGAGTTCAAGAGAGGAGGAAGAAGAAGATGTGTCCAAGAGTTTGAGACACTTTGAGATGAATAATGAATGTCCTAAAAGTGTTTTAGAACCGAAAGTTTGTGCTTGGCAAGAAGAAGAAAAGACCAAATCCCAACTAAGGTGAATATATTTGCCATACTGTCAAATGTCAATGTGCTTATTCGAGTTTTAGGCGGTTTTTTGGATTGCATTTTAAACTGATTATGCGTTTTGAAATAATCGATTTGCGTAAAGCTAGTTTCTAACAGCTTATCCGCGATTTGAAATTGTAAAAACGTTGACCTTTTATCATGACTTATAACTGATTTTGGCCCAATTCCAGTCTCTAATGTATTATTGTTTGGTTATATGTAGGTACCAAAGAGAAGAAGCCAAAATTGAAGCTTGGGTGAACCTCCAAAAAGCTAAAGCAGAAGCTCAATCAAGAAAGCTTGAGGTAAAACATCATTTTTAGATATAATTACTGTTTGTGTGTGTGTTGGGTGGGAAGTTTGTCTGGATCTAGGGTGCAAATCATGGGAGAGTAATGTGATTGTGAAGTGAGTTGATGTGATATAAGTTGACTACTATTGGAGGGCTTAATATGTCTGGACTAAATGTCTTACATTGAGCCACTCTTGAAATCTATAAACTTTATTTTGTTCTTCAACCTCTTTTAGAGTGATCTTCCTTGTTCCAATGCAAGTATATGGAATTTTCCTTGTAAAAGTATCCAAAGATTTCCTTTTTAAATACTTTATGCAGGACTATGTTACAAGACTAGTATAACTTTCCAAACCCATGTGAAGATACTAGTTTATATTTCATACCAATCCCCAAGCTATTAAACTAGCAGTATTGTCTTTTGATACTTGAGTAACCCTTGTTTGTGCTCATAAAACTTGACTCATTTTTTTTATAGGTGAAGATTCAGAAAATGAGATTTAAATTTGAGGAGAAGATGATGAAGAGTATGGCAAAAGTTCATAGAAAAGCCGAAGAATTGAGAGCAGCGGCCCAATATGAGCACAACATGGAACTTCGAAAGGCAACCTTGCCATCAAAGAAGACAAAGGATCTCCGTGAAAGCATGCATTTTTCGGGCCGTGTTGGCTCTTGTGGTTGCTTCCCATGTAATAGCACTCTTTAGTCTTGATTTATCTATTATGGTTTAAGCTTAGCATTTATTTATACCTTTTAGATGGACATAAACCAACAGTAACTTAACATTGCTATTGGAATTTTGAAGTAAATGTTACTAGCTATTTTGTAAAAAGGTTAATGCCAATGAGATTGGGGTTGGGATATATGCACGTACAAGAATGAGAATATAAAACAAAACAAAGNTGCTAAGTTACAGCTAGAACCGCCGTTTAATTCGGTTGATAATGCTTGCAATTGGAGTTCAAGAGAGGAGGAAGAAGAAGATGTGTCTAAGAGTTTGAGACACTTTGAGATGAATAATGAATGTCCTAAAAGTATTTTAGAACCTAAAGTTTGTGCTTGGCAAGAAGAAGAAAAGACTAAATCCCAACTAAGGTGAATATATTTGCCATACTGTCAAATGTCAATGTGCTTATTCGAGTTTTAGGCGGTTTTTTGGATTGCATTTTAAACTGATTATGCGTTTTGAAATAATCGATTTGCGTAAAGCTAGTTTCTAACAGCTTATCCGCGATTTGAAATTGTAAAAACGTTGACCTTTTATCATGACTTATAACTGATTTTGGCCCAATTCCAGTCTCTAATGTATTATTGTTTGGTTATATGTAGGTACCAAAGAGAAGAAGCCAAGATTGAAGCTTGGGTGAACCTTCAAAAAGCTAAAGCAGAAGCTCAATCAAGAAAGCTTGAGGTAAAACATCATTTTTAGATATAATTACTGTTTGTGTGTGTGTTGGGTGGGAAGTTTGTCTGGATCTAGGGTGCAAATCATGGGAGAGTAATGTGATTGTGAAGTGAGTTGATGTGATATAAGTTGACTACTATTGGAGGGCTTAATATGTCTGGACTAAATGTCTTACATTGAGCCACTCTTGAAATCTATATACTTTATTTTGTTCTTCAACCTCTTTTAGAGTGATCTTCCTTGTTCCAATGCAAATATATGGAATTTTCCTTGTAAAAGTATCCAAAGATTTCCTTTTTATAATACTTTATGCAGGACTATGTTACAAGACTAGTATAACTTTCCAAACCCATGTGAAGATACTAGTGTTTATATTTCATATAGGGAACGGAGTTCCTTACTTAAATATCAATCCCCAAGCTATTAAACTAGTAGTAGTACTTAAGTCTTTTGATACTTGAGTAACCCTTGTTTGTGCTCATAAAACTTGACTCATTTTTTTATAGGTGAAGATTCAGAAAATGAGATTTAAATTTGAGGAGAAGATGATGAAGAGTATGGCAAAAGTTCATAGAAAAGCCGAAGAATTGAGAGCAGCGGCCCAATATGAGCACAACATGGAACTTCGAAAGGCAACCTTGCCATCAAAGAAGACAAAGGATCTCCGTGAAAGCATGCATTTTTCGGGCCGTGTTGGCTCTTGTGGTTGCTTCCCATGTAATAGCACTCTTTAGTCTTGATTTATCTATTATGGTTTAAGCTTAGCATTTATTTATACCTTTTAGATGGACATAAACCAACAGTAACTTAACATTGCTATTGGAATTTTGAAGTAAATGTTACTAGCTATTTTGTAAAAAGGTTAATGCCAATGAGATTGGGGTTGGGATATATGCACGTACAAGAATGAGAATATAAAACAAAACAAATGGCAAGGGAATGGTGTTGATGTGTCAATAAAAAGAGTAGCATGTGTAATCAACTCATGGCAGAGAAATATACACAAGAGTGATACTCCTCTTCTTTTGATTAGGCTAGAGGAATATATGAGTTTTGGTGCAAGATATACAAGTTAAAATACAAGTAAATCCTGTATATATGTCAAATTTGTACATGAATATTATATAATGTTGTACTGCTGGCTCATCTTTCTTATCCTGTACAAATGGTACTGTACTACATAAGAAGTTAATAAGACCATGGGGTACCATGGCTTGCACTTGCGCCAAATCCCATGTGGCCAAGAAATTGGCGCCGTCATCTTCAAGTGATGACACCCTCACCTCCCAAAATCTTGTCCGGCGCCACTCAATTGGCTTGTGTGAAAAGAGGAAAAGGCCAAAAAAAATAACATTAAACCGTTGGCAACGGCCAACTTTCTGAAAGAAAAAAAAAAANTGGTGTTGATGTGTCAATAAAAAGAGTAGCATGTGTAATCAACTCATGGCAGAGAAATATACACAAGAGTGATACTCCTCTTCTTTTGATTAGGCTAGAGGAATATATGAGTTTTGGTGCAAGATATATAAGTTAAAATACAAGTAAATCCTGTATATATGTCAAATTTGTACATGAATATAATGTTGTACTGCTGGCTCATCTTTCTTATCCTGTACAAATGGTACTGTACTACATAAGAAGTTAATAAAACAAGTTACCAAGTGGGATATTTGTCCCCTTTTTACCCTTGGGAAGTAAGTACACAAGATAATAATGTATGATATGTGCACAATACAATTTCTCGATATGTGCACAATACAATTTGATCTAGACATAACATAAGGCAAATAAACATATGAGATGTGAGGATGAAACCTAGATTCAAATTGTTTGTTACATTTAAGCAGTCTACATAGACATAAGAAGAATGATAAAAGAGACCATCCAATTCAAATGCTTCGCCTAAGCTTATTTGATGGGATTATGAGCTTATTGAAAATTTGACAAGCTCATAAGCTCAATTTTTTAGACTTATGAGCCTATGGCCTTTATAAGCTAATTGACTCAAGTGGATAAACTCATAAGCGATCTTATCCAAATTTCAATAAGCTCATAAGCCCATTAAATAAGCTCAGACAAACACCCCTTATAGTGATTTTGTCGTCCTCCTTGTATGTTTGATCACGGTGCTAATAGAAAATGTGTGTTGGTATATATGTTAGCGAGTAATGATTACTCAATATTATCATATGCTAAATGTGTCTAGTAAAATAGTTTCATCATACTGTGATGTGATCACGCAACCGCGTAATATATTGTTAAGAAACAAACTTAACCACAAAGATATGTATGTGATTATGATTGAAAATACACTATGGTAGTTTAGAGAGTCATTTAGCTGTTTTAATTTTGTTGGGTGTTTTTTGTGATGAAAGAATAAATGGTGAAACCCATGGGGTATTGTTAAGAGAACAGGCTTCGAACCAGTGGAGCACAGTCTGAGCAGGTGATGCCACAACTGATTACTACAGTAAATACAAGCAAGCTTTTCTAGTGGCAGTGTAGCACATGGCTTCTCTCTGTTCAAAGCCTGACCATGTATTTATATGTCTTCTTTTGGGGGATTCTTGCTAATATGTCAAAGGGGTGAGGAAGGGTATCCAAACATGCTATTTGTGTGTCATTTGTGACAAATTAGCGCCATTTTAGCTTTTACATTTCACATTCACACACCAAAAATACCTCATCTACTACATCACATGTCGTTTGCGACTTTGCGTACCGTTTCACAATTTTTGAGCACCACATCATTTTTTTTTAATTTCACACAAACTAAATATTCATTCATATTTATAAAAATACAATACGAAATAAAAATACACAATACGAAAAAAAAAAAAAAGTTTACGAAAATTAAAAACACATACAAAACTTAAAAAAAATACAATACTAATTGGGGTAATTTTGTTGTTATTGATATTTTCTCATTATTTCATCTTTTTAGATTTCGATGAACCATGCTCGCTCCGGTGGCAAATTGGGGTCCGTTGGCGTATTGAGAAACTTCAATTCTTCCATTTTCATCATGACCTCGTCTTTCTTCCTCGCCGTCTCATACGCCGCTTGAGCGTATTCTTGTTTAAGTCGCAACTCATTTTGCATCGTACCTGCAAATTCCGGCGGGTTACTTCCAACGATGCTCGACTAGCTTCACGATTTTGTTTTTTTGAATGACGTTTTTGCTTGCCCAGGGAATGGCGCAATGCTCAAGTTACCATACCCCATCCTTTAAGATGATCTACAATGCTCAATTCACTTTTCACTATTATAAAAGTGTAATGATATGGACACCTAAAATGCATGACTAAAATTATATCTAATCTGGAGTATTTATTACTTGACACATGTTTTTGTCTCTTTTTCTTTTTAAACATTCACCCTTGATCTTGACATTTGTCCGAATCTTATTATTAGGCATACATTTAGGCATGAGAATCAAAAAATACTATAGCAAAATATTTTTTTTTATTTTTATGGTTTAACTTTTTTTGTCATACACACCAACTTTTAGGAACTTTTTTTTATGTTTTATTGAAAACGTCTACACTTAATATTTGTGTTTTTACTATAAACACACTAAGCTATGATAAAATTAGTTGTGAGTTTAGGGGTTTTTTTACTAAGCTTCTCAAAAAAACTTATAGCTTTATTATAAACTTATTGTGTTATGGTAATTGAATAAGCCAATAAGCACTTTTAATAAGCATAACCAAACACCCCTTTAGTTCTAATTTGAAGTTTTCTTATTTGATGTTATAACAAAATTTGTTGTTATCGTAACTATAATGCAACATGTAAGTGGTTTTTGCAGTTTTATGATCTTATCACACACACTAAAGTATAATGCAATTAAGTATCGACGGATTTTGTGTAAGGCCGTACCGTATCGAGGACCGAGTATGATAAAAAGATGAACCGAACGGACAGGACCGAAACACGATCAATCCGGTCCGTTCGGTCTGGTTTGGGTCGATTTTTCGGTTTGGTCCGGTCCGTGGTCTATTACGCTTGGCCCTAGTCACAAGTGTTAGAACTTAGAAGTAATTGGGGTGTTGAGTCCAATAAGAGATAGCCTTTGAACAGTTGGGCTTGTAAGAGGTGTTATAAATTATAAGCCCAAATACGAAATTTGGGTCGGGTAAACCCGATCCGGTTTATAAAGGACGGAGGCAGTGTTAGCTATCTTGCTTCCCAAGAAGGCTGTGGAATAAATAAAAACACTCGCACTTTAATTTATTTTACCAAACACACAATCGCCAAATCGAACCAGGTAAGTAATTAGTTTTGTGTTTGATTTTGTATATGATAGTTTAATCAATATGTTAAATTAGTTTTGTGTTAGTAGTAATCTGTAAAATTAATTAATTAATTGCAGAGAAAGAGAGATCTATCTATTATTAATCCAACAACAAGATGTTTCTAACAAGGTAAAAAAAAACAAAAACATATTTTTTTTTTTTATAATTTGGGGAAAAGACAATGAGCCCTCCTAATATGTTGTTGTTGGTTTGATGAATTTAGGACTGAGTATGATAGGGGTGTCAACACCTTCTCTCCAGAAGGTCGTTTGTTTCAGGTTGAATATGCTATTGAGGCCATTAAGGTAGTATCTTTTTATTTTTTATTCTTTTAAATAGATTATTAGTGGATAAATATATTGAGGAAATGAGTTTGTGTTTGATATGACAGTTGGGTTCGACAGCCATCGGGTTGAAGACCAAGGAAGGCGTTGTTCTCGCTGTTGAAAAGCGTATCACCTCCCCACTCTTGGTATACTATTCTTACTTGCCTTTGTGTTGCGGTTAATATTTGTAGCTCCCATCATATTATATAATTTAGTTTCCGTGTTACAAAAACTAGGATACAATCAGTCATACTAGTATATAAGGGCTCGGGATTTTAAAATAAATGTTGTGAATGGAACGTGGGTAGAAATCTTTGTTGGAAATTACCTGGAACACTTGAAAGGAAGCGTTTCAGTGTATCTACATTAAGACTTTAGTGTCTTTTTTAGGTTGACAACAGTACAACTAGCTTATTCTAAAACTTTAAACAGGATATGCTTTCAGAGTTGTTGAGTGTTTCTACAGCATCATTGCATGGAAACTGAACATGATAAATGTAGGTTTATGGGCTATGTTGCGAATTTTCTTTGAGACGCGTGTAATAAGTTAGGTGTACTGAGTTTGTTAAGTTCAATCCGTTTGCAAGTTTTTTTTCTTATGAATTTTAGAATAGAACTCCACGATATGATGTAGAATAGATATATAGTCTTTATCATATTCTTGAAATGTAAAAAAATTGATGTGCTGCCACTTGATGCTACATTATTTGCTTCAATGATATTAATATTACACTTATGCTCTGGTGTTGCAGGAGCCTAGTAGTGTGGAGAAGATTATGGAAATCGACGAGCACATTGGCTGTGCCATGAGTGGATTAATTGCAGATGCACGTACACTCGTTGAGCATGCACGAGTTGAGACTCAGGTGACATGAGCATCCGTCACTATATTGTTACTCACCATGAGTTCTACATTAGTATTGATTTGTCTTTTTCTTGCTTCAGAATCATAGGTTTTCCTATGGTGAGCCGATGACTGTTGAGTCCACCACCCAAGCCCTGTGTGATCTGGCACTGCGATTTGGTGAAGGAGAGGAAGAATCTATGGTTAGTACCTCAACTTATTAGTATTAAACGCGCTTTCCAACAATTTGCTCTGAATTATTTTCATATGTTTCAGCTAGTATCATTTGTAAACAAGTCTGATTAGAATGATTCTGTTTTGGTTATCTTCAATAATGGCTTCGCTTTGCATTAATCTATTTAAGATGCTATAGGCCAAAAAGAGCTAGGCTGTTTGTTAGGCAACTTAGTGGGTGTTTTTGTTTTCTAGCAAGGGTTAACTGTGGTGATTGTTTTGGTATTACCAACATTTGTGATATGTGTAGCTGTGCTGATGTAGTTCAAATGCTATTCACCTTCTCTGTGTGATTGTCACCAACTAATATTTTTATATTTCTATCTTTTTGCAGTCTCGTCCTTTTGGGGTATCTCTTCTTATTGCAGGCCATGATGAAAATGGTCCCAGTCTGTAAGTACCAACTATTCTTTTTGGGTTATATCATTATGTATAATTTATATGATTTGGCTCTGCGCCTCTGCATATAAAGTAAAACAAACATTTAATTAACAATAAAACTAAAGAAGTGTTCTCAGTTCTGTGCCTTGTATGCTCTCTGTGCCTTATTTGCTCACATGGTACATGAGTTCCTAAGCGTATGAAGAAATCTGTATTACACACATGCGCGCACACACACATTAATTTAGGTGAACCATGATGAGGTAACTTGTTAACGAAGATTGGATATTTGCAACAAAGATTGTTGGCTTCTATACAATAGTCACAACTTTCATGAGTCCATGTTTCATTTTAAGTATTGAACTATTGATGAAAAACCTAAATCATAAATGCTATGGGCTTCTTTGTAGTTTGAATGATTGGTGGTCATAAGGTGTTATAAAGGGTGAAAGTTCTCAATGTATATAACTTTGCTTTCACTAAGAAGTGCATAATTATGGTAGTATTATTCTGTTCATGTGAATAAGCATATTAGGTTTGTCAGGGTACGTACTAAGTAGACTGTTATCTGCAGATACTATACGGATCCCTCAGGCACGTTTTGGCAATGCAATGGAAAAGCTATAGGCTCAGGCTCTGAAGGTGCTGACAGCTCTCTCCAGGAGCAATATAACAAGGTGACGAGGGTGTTCATTTTCTTTTATCATCCTTAATGTCTTTGACCTAGATGCTTGATTGCTGACTGTGATTGCTTTCATATGGATATTTGTAGGACTTGACACTAAAAGAAGCTGAAACAATTGCTCTTTCCATCTTGAAGCAAGTCATGGAAGAAAAGGTCAGTACTTTGTGATCTCTATTTTTGCAAAAGCTGGCTATTTTTGGCGCAGCCACTTGATGCGAATTGCTGTTATTTGTGATGCATTGTTTATCTAGCCTCGTGCTAATCTAGTTCCAGTCTTGTTAAGAGCATCATATGTTCTTTTTTTCTACCATGCTTTATGATGTGTGCTAATTCTAACTTGCTTTGAACAATCGGAGATATTGTCTCCTCCTGGTGCTTTGTTAGCAACAGTAAATCTTACCAAATGCTTTTCTTGACTTCAGGTGACTCCCAATAATGTGGATATCGCTAAGGTTGCTCCTACTTATCACTTGTACACCCCAGCTGAGGTTGAAGCTGTTATCGGTCGCCTATAAACTTTGAGTCTTAGCGACAAGTCGTAGACACTCTTCATTTGGTTTCCTTCAACATGTATTCTGTACTAAATTGCTGAGAATTATCCTTATTTTCATTAAGTATGGCATTTGAACACATGGTAATTTTTATGTTTTTGATGAAATCGTGGAGATGTAGAACTTGTTTTAAATATTTAAAAAATGTTTCAACAAACCAGGCAGTTTCTTCGTTGCAAAGTGTGATGGTTATGTTATGATTAGACTTGGTTTTATTACCGAGTATAAAATTGTGTTATGTCGCATGCAAGTCTGTGTTGGTCCTTTTCATGCTTCCCTAGTTTTCTTTTTTTCATCGTATATTTCTGTAAGAATATCTACATTATCGAGCTCTAAACGGGTTTTGTCGATTAGAAATGCTCATGTAAAATAGTAAAAGATGGATTTGTGGGTATCTTTTTAATACTCTAAGAAATGTGGATCATAATATAGATTTAGTCTGCATATGTATATGGAAATATCAGTATCTTTTCATTCTACGGTTTTAGAGTAGAATCTATTTCAAGGTGACACAATGCCTCTCATCAAGGAACAAGGTTTACTTAACATGACAAAACTTATTTAGAGTTTGTTCTGAACTAGTCAATTTTATCCAAAACTGTGGCAAAAACACCATCTGATCATGATTTTCGTCCATGAACTTGTTGTGGAAATTGGTGAAGACACCATCTAATCACGATATTCGTCCATGAACTTCTTGTGGAAATCTGTCAACTGTGAAATTATGGCTGGAATTTTGTCCTCTTGAGGCAAGATTGTACACCTAAAATGCCACGTTCCTGGGACCTGTCATATAAATCATAATGAACCATTCAGAAACAACTGACTGAAGTCTAATAAAACCGAATTGAGATCCCAAGTTAGTAATTCTTACCTGACCAAAACCGCTTCCAGGAACCACAACAACACCTGTATCTTTAAGGAGGCGGATAGCATAGTATGCATCTGCTGCTTTTTTAGCCTCCTCTGCTGCTTTTATTGCTTTCTTTGGCAGTTGAATGCGCGGAAAGAGGTACATAGCGCCCTCTGCTTTGTTGCAAGTAACACCTTCTAAGCTGTTGAAAGCATCTGCCAACGTCTATCGTTGCATATAAAGAGTTAATATAGCAGATATATAATTAGATCAACCCATATTGCAGATTCAAATAATTCAATCTGCAACAAGCCTCAACTATTTCCGAATCCTAATTTCTTAAATTGAACTGACCTTAGCACGTCTTGCCAATGATTTCAGGATTCCATCTCGCTCAGAAAAATAAGAATCATAGGATTCATCTCCCACCTGTATGTATGCATGAGTCACCATGCAATGCATATCCACTATATATTAAGTATCAACACATGTCGGACATTCATGGCGTACCAATGTGTCTGTGTGTGGATATGTATTTTTTTGTGTAATATATACAGAGAAGGAGCTAAGTAAACCTTTGGAGGGCTCATGACAAGGCTTGCAAGAATTTGACCCGAAATATTTGAACAAAGATTCACAGATGCCATCTTGTAAAATTGATCCCTAACCTCGGGACTAAAACCAGTTACCTCCATGTAACCACCTCTTTTCCCACACTCACCGTGATATCCTGTGAAACAGCAAAAATTTACAAGGTTTTTTCAGCTTAGTTGAAAATTTTACCTTTGTGTTATTTCATTTAGACATTTAGCAAACCGATGTACCTTTAGAGACCGATTGAAAAGAAACCAAAGGGATATCCTTGTTACCGTATCCCATAGAACGGCATATCTTCTTGAATGAGTTAAATTTCTTGTCAGGTGCATATACATTCTCTTGGTATACCTGCAAAAGAGCGTTTATTGCATTTATGTTATCTCACTCAGTATCAACGAAACTCATATTTGTTAACTTGATGAGATTCTCTACCTCGTCAGCTAAAAGAACCAAACCTTCTTTTTTGCAGAAGTCCACGATTTGTTGTTGGTTTTCCTCAGCAAGAACCTATATAGTATCAAGAAGAGTTGATGGTAATTGATTAAAACCAGAAATGTACACATGGTTGCGTATATACTACTAGAAGAATTAGTTGTGAGTTTAGGGGTTTTTTACTAAGCTTCTCAAAAAAACTTATAGCTTTATCATAAACTTATTGTGTTATGGTAATTGAATAAGCCAATAAGCACTTTTAATAAGCATAACTAAACACCCTTTTAGTTCTAATTTGAAGTTTTCTTATTTGATGTTATAACAAAATTTGTTGTTATCGTAACTATAATGCAACATGTAAGTGGTTTTTGCAGTTTTATGATCTTATCACACACACTAAAGTATAATGCAATTAAGTATCGACGGATTTTGTGTAAGGCCGTACCGTATCGAGGGCCGAATATGATAAAAAGGATGAACCGAACGGACAGGACCGAAACACGAACAATCCGGTCTGTTCGGTCTGGTTTGGGTCGATTTTTCGGTTTGGTCCGGTCCGCGGTCTATTACGCTCGGCCCTAGTCACAAGTGTTGCAAAGTAATTCGGCTGTTGAGTCCAATAAGAGATAGCCTTTGAATACTTGGGCTTCTAAGAGGTAGTACTAAATAGTAAGCCCAAATATGAAATTTGGGTCGGGTAAACCCGATCCGGTTAATAAAGGAAGGAGGCAGTGTTAGCTATCTTGCTTCCCAAGAAGGCTGTGGAATAAATAAAAAGACTCGCACTTTAATTTATTTTACCAAACACACAATCGCCAAATCGAACCAGGTAAGTAATTAGTTTTGTGTTTGATTTTGTATATGATAGTTTAATCAATATGTTAAATTAGTTTTATGTTAAATTGCAGAGAAAGAGAGATCTATCTATTATTAATCCAACAACAAGATGTTTCTAACAAGGTAAAAAAAACAACATATTTTTTTTTTAATAATTTAGGGAAAAGACAATGAGCCCTCCTAATATGTTGTTGTTGGTTTGATGAATTTTAGGACTGAGTATGATAGGGGTGTCAACACCTTCTCTCCAGAAGGTCGTTTGTTTCAGGTTGAATATGCTATTGAGGCCATTAAGGTACCTTTTTTTTTTTTTTTTTTTTTTTTTTTTTTTTTTTTTTTTTTTTTTTTTTTTTTTTTTTTTTAGTGGATAAATATTGAGGAAATGAGTTTGTGTTTGATATGACAGCTGGGTTCGACAGCCATCGGGTTGAAGACCAAGGAAGGCGTTGTTCTTGCTGTTGAAAAGCGTATCACCTCCCCACTCTTGGTATACTATTCTTACTTGCCTTTGTGTCGCGGTTAATATTTGTAGCTCCCATCATATTATATAATTTAGTTTCCGTGTTACAAAAATTAGGATACAATCAGTCATACTAGTATATAAGGGCTCGGGATTTTAAACTAAGTATTGTGAATGGAACGTGGGTAGAAATCTTTGTTGGAAATTACCTGGAACACTTGAAAGGAAGCGTTTCAGTGTATCTACATTAAGACTTTAGTGTCTTTTTTAGGTTGACAACAGTACAACTAGCTTATTCTAAAACTTTAAACAGGATATGCTTTCAGAGTTGTTGAGTGTTTCTACAGCATCATTGCATGGAAACTGAACATGATAAAATGTAGGTTTATGGGCAATGTTGCGAATTTTCTTTCAGACACGTGTAATAAGTTAGGTGTACTAAGTTTGTTAAGTTCACGCTCAATCTGTTTGCAAGTTTTTCTTATGAATTTTAGAAGTCGTGCAACACCAAATGGTGACTGCATAAATTTACAACTCCACGATATGATGTAGAATAGATATATAGTCTTTTATCATATTCTTGAAATGTAAAAAAATTGATGTGCTGCCACTTGTTGCTACATTATTTGCTTCAATGATATTAATATTACACTTATGCTCCGGTGTTGCAGGAGCCTAGTAGTGTGGAGAAGATTATGGAAATCGACGAGCACATTGGCTGTGCCATGAGTGGATTAATTGCAGATGCACGTACGCTCGTTGAGCATGCACGAGTTGAGACTCAGGTGACATGAGCATCCGTCACTATATTGTTACTCACCATGAGTTCTACATTAGTATTGATTTTTCTTTTTCTTGCTTCAGAATCATAGGTTTTCCTATGGTGAGCCGATGACTGTTGAGTCCACCACCCAAGCCCTGTGTGATCTGGCACTGCGATTTGGTGAAGGAGAGGAGGAATCTATGGTTAGTACCTCAACTTATTAGTATTAAACGCGCTTTCCAACAATTTGCTCTGAATTATTATCATATGTTTCAGCTAGTATCATTTGTAAACAAGTCTGATTAGAATGATTCTGTTTTGGTTATCTTCAATAATGACTTCGCTCATTATGCAATCTATTTAAGATGCTATAGGCCAAAAAGAGCTAGGCTGTTTGTTAGGCAACTTAGTGGGTGTGGAAGGCATTTTTGTTTTCTAGCAAGGGGTAACTGTGGTGATTGTTTTGGTATTACCAACATTTGTGATATGTGTAGCTGTGCTGATGTAGTTCAAATGCTATTCACCTTCTCTGTGTGATTGTCACCAACTAATATCTTTATATTTCTATCTTTTTGCAGTCTCGGCCTTTTGGGGTATCTCTTCTTATTGCAGGCCATGATGAAAATGGTCCCAGTCTGTAAGTACCAACTATTCTTTTTGGGTTATATCATTATGTATAATTTATATGATTTGGCTCTGCACCTCTGCATATAAAGTAAAACAAACATTTAATTAACAATAAAACTAAAGAAGTGTTCTCAGTTCTGTGCCTTGTATGCTCTCTGTGCCTTATTTGCTCACATGGTACATGAGTTCCTAAGCGTATGAAGAAATCTGTATTACACACATGCGCGCACACACACATTAATTTAGGTGAACCATGATGAGGTAACTTGTTAACGAAGATTGGATATTTGCAACAAAGATTGTTGGCTTCTATACAATAGTCACAACTTTCATGAGTCCATGTTTCATTTTAAGTATTGAACTATTGATGAAAAACCTAAATCATAAATGCTATGGGCNCTAAGTATTGAAACTATTGATGAAAAACCTAAATCATAAATGCTATGGGCTTCTTTGTAGTTCACTAGTTTGAATGATTGGTGGTCATAAGGTGTTATAAATGGTGAAAGTTCTCAATGTATATAACTTTGCTTTCACTAAGAAGTGCATAATTATGGTAGTATTATTCTGTTCATGTGAATAAGCATATAAGGTTTGTCAGGGTACGTACTAAGTAGACTGTTATCTGCAGATACTATACGGATCCCTCAGGCACATTTTGGCAATGCAATGGAAAAGCTATAGGCTCAGGCTCTGAAGGTGCTGACAGCTCTCTCCAGGAGCAATATAACAAGGTGAAGAGGGTGTTCATTTTCTTTTATCATCCTTAATGTCTTTGACCTAGATGCTTGATTGCTGACTGTGATTGCTTTCATATGGATATTTGTAGGACTTGACACTAAAAGAAGCTGAAACAATTGCTCTTTCCATCTTGAAGCAAGTCATGGAAGAAAAGGTCAGTACTTTGTGATCTCTATTTTGCAAAAGCTGTCTATTTTTGGCGCAGCTACTTGATGCAAATTGCTGTTATTTGTGATGCATTGTTTATCTAGCCTCGTGCTAATCTAGTTCCAGTCTTGTTAAGAGCATCATATGTTCTTTTTTTCTACCATGCTTTATGATGTGTGCTATTCTAATTCTAACTTGCTTTGAACCATCGGAGATATTGTCTCCTCCTGGTGCTTTGTTAGCAACAGTAAATCTTACCAAATGCTTATCTTGACTTCAGGTGACTCCCAATAATGTGGATATCGCTAAGGTTGCTCCTACTTATCACTTGTACACCCCAGCTGAGGTTGAAGCTGTTATCGGTCGCCTATAAACTGAGTCTTAGCGACAAGTCGTAGACACTCTTCATTTGGTTTCCTTCAACATGTATTCTGTACTAAATTGCTGAGAATTATCCTTATTTTCATTAAGTATGGCATTTGAACACATGGTAATTTTTATGTTTTTGATGAAATCGTGGAGATGTAGAACTTGTTTTGAATATTTAAAAAATGTTTCAACAAACCAGGCAGTTTCTTCATTGCTAAGTGTGATGGTTATGTTATGATTAGACTTGGTTTTATTACTGAGTATAAAATTGTGTTATGACGCATGCAAGTCTGTGTTAGTCCTTTTCATGCTTCCCTAGTTTTCTTCTTCTCATTCTACGGTTTTAGAGTAGAATCTATTTCAAGGTGACATAATATCTACATTATCGAGCTCTAAACGGGTTTTGTCGATTAGAAATGCTCATGTAAAATAGTAAAAGATGGATATGTGGGTATCTTTTTAATCCTCAAAGAAATGTGGATCATAATATAGATAGTCTGCATATGGAAATATCAGTATCTTTTCATTCTACGGTTTTAGAGTAGAATCTATTTCAAGGTGACACAATGCCTCTCATCAAGGAACAAGGTTTACTTGTATGCTAACATGACAAACTTATTTAGAGTTTGTTCTGAACTAGTCAATTTTATCCAAAACTGTGGCAAAAACACCATCTGATCATGATTTTCGTCCATGAACTTCTTGTGAAAATTGGTGAAGACACCATCTAATCACGATATTCGTCCATGAACTTCTTGTGGAAATCTGTCAACTGTGAAATTATGGCTGGAATTTTGTCCTCTTGAGGCAAGATTGTACACCTAAAATGCCACGTTCCTGGGACCTGTCTTATAAATCATAATGAACCATTCAGAAACAACTGACTGAAGTCTAATAAAACCGAATTGAGATCCCAAGTTAGTAATTCTTACCTGACCAAAACCGCTTCCAGGAACCACAACAACACCAGTATCTTTAAGGAGGCGGATAGCATAGTATGCATCTGCTGCTTTTTTAGCCTCCTCTGCTGCTTTTATTGCTTTCTTTGGCAGTTGAATGCGCGGAAAGAGGTACATAGCGCCCTCTGCTTTGTTGCAGGTAACACCCTCTAAGCCGTTGAAAGCATCTTCCAACGTCTATCGTTGCATATAAAGAGTTAAAACTAATATAGCAGATATATAATTAGATCAACCCATATAGCAGATTCAAATAATTCAATTTGCAACAAGCCTCAACTATTTCCGAATCCTAATTTCTTAAATTGACCTGACCTTAGCACGTCTTGCCAATGATTTCAGGATTCCATCTCGCTCAGAAAAATAAGAATCATAGGATTCATCTCCCACCTGTATGTATGCTTGAGTCACCAACTCACCATGTGATGCATATCCACTATATATTAAGTGTCAACTGTCAACACATGTCGGACATTCATGGCGTACTAATGTGTGTGGATATGTATTTTTTTTGTGTTATATATACAGAGAAAGAGCTAAGTAAACCTTTGGAGGACTCATGACAAGGCTTGCAAGAATTTGACCCGAAATATTTGAACAAAGATTCACAGATGCCATCTTGTAAAATTGATCCCTAACCTCGGGACTAAAACCAGTTACCTCCATGTAACCACCTCTTTTCCCACACTCACCGTGATATCCTGTGAAACAGCAAAAAGTTACAAGGTTTTTTTTTTTACCTTTAGTTGAACAACTTACCTTCGTGTTATTTCATTTAGACATGTAGCAAACTGGTATACCTTTAGAGACCGATTGAAAAGAAACCAAAGGGATATCCTTGTCACCATATCCCATAGAACGGCATATCTTCTTGAATGAGTTAAATTTCTTGTCAGGTGCATATACATTCTCTTGGTATACCTGCAAAAGAGCGTTTATTGCATTTATGTTATCTCACTCAGTATCAACGAAACTCATATTTTGTTAACTTGATGAGATTCTCTACCTCGTCAGCTAAAAGAACCAAACCTTCTTTTTTGCAGAAGTCCACAATTTGTCGTTGATTTTCCTCAGCAAGAACCTATATAGTATCAACAAGAGTTGATGGTAATTGATTAAAACCAGAACTGTACACATGGTTGCATATATATTTTACCTGCCCTGTTGGGTTTCCTGGATTGATAACAACCAATGCCCTAACAGTAATACCCTTTTGTCTCGCAGTTTCCAACTGCTTATTGAGTTCAGATATCTCAAGTCCCCACCCTGTTGCTTCATCAAGATAATAACGGACCTGAAAAAAATCAGAAGTGTTATTATTTGTAGAATTTAGTTTCAGGTAAAAAACAATCATACGTACAAGAGTGCCACCATGAAGGGCGATGGAAGCAGAGTAAAGAGGGTACTGAGGGATGGGACATAATATTCCATCATTCTCTGATCTTATCAATAACTGCATCATCATATGGACCTAACAAGGTAATCATAAAATAGATCAATTAGACATGTGCGTATATCTTTATAAAGTTTTCTGCAAAAACAATAAGTGCAAGAGAATTTACCCCTGGACTTGCACCATCGGTCAAGAAAAGATCGTTTGGATCAGCTGGAAAACCATCGCGTGCTTCAATGCCAGCAGCAATAGTATCACGTAATCCCTTGATACCCTGATATGTTATCAGAAAAAGGTAAAATAGTGACGCCTTGACTTTATCTATCCCATGTGTAAGAAAAACATTTAAGTTACAAGACCTAAGGATGAATTACCTGACTGTGACTATAGGCACCAGTAGCTCTTCCAGGCATTTGGTCCAATATCGTCAATGCTCGCTTTATTGAATCGGCACTGTAACAAATCAGTAGCAAATTATAGTAAGGTGTTGATCTAGGCGGAAGCAATGGTAAATTCATCTGGTTATGATAAATCTGTACCTAAACAAACTACATGTTTCCTTCTTGCCCAATAAGCAAGGATGGTCACATAATGCAAGCACCTGTCATAGCACACACATATGAGTAGTGCCACATGAAAATAATTCACACTGAAGAAGCGGCATGCCAACCTCTCGGAAGAAAGTTATCGGCTTTTGACCAAGAGATTGTGGATTTCCAATATTACAGTATAGTATCTGCATTATTGAGAGGAAAGTTCATCTGCAGTGAATATTCTGTTAGTTTTTCAATGCAATTACAAAAGCATCATCGATTGAGTAAGAGATACCTCCTCAAAAGGAAGGGAACCTGGATTTGCTTGCAAGTCTTGCTGTAATTTCTGAAAGAAAAGTAACAAGAATGAAATAGCAGAATGCAACACTCTCTGGAGCACTAAATAGCAGTCAAAGCAAGCTAAGGTAACTCGGCTCTTTAGCCAACACAGTATGTGGTTTTATCTACCTGAGCTACTGAGACAATTTCACCACGGACCGCATATTCACATTTTAATACCTGTCATATAAGAGGTATAATTATTAGCTCAAAAGTACAACCATATCTAGGTAAAATGTATAAATTTATAATGAAAGATCCTATCCGAGGATGATGGTTCCGTGTTATAACAATGCTGTTCATGGAGAGAACATGTACATTGTATTTACTACAGTACTAGTTTCCTATATATGTGATAAATAAGGAAAGCTAGATGTAAATCTTAAAGCATCTTCTTTAAAATCGTAAGAAATTGACCATGACACAAAAGACGGGAATCCTAAAAATTACAAAGACGTTATTGGATTGAGAGGAAAAATAACCTTCGGATTGAGGGATTCAATAGTAACAGGTGATGCTGGTCTTTTTGAAGCCATGACTGAGTGAAAATGAATGGGCAGTAATGAGCGTAACCGAGGAAGATGTGATAGATTATTAAAGTAATTATGATATGAAGAAGAAGATGATGAAATGGTGGTTCTTGTGTGATAATATTGATTTAGTTTCACAATGGAAGCGGTGTTGTTGTTGATGTTGATCAACCGTCTTGCTACTAGTTTCCGCATCTGGAAAGCCTTCGATCACCTCAATGACACACCAACGATGGTGGTATATATGTCCTTACAAACAAGTCCTAGTTAGAACAGGCAACATTTGAAACATTTGCAAATCGATTCTCCTACATTGGCTTGCTATAGTTAAAAAGACAATAAGGGCAGTGACCTGTAATACAAGGATGACATAAAGGGTATGAAATTACCAAATGTGTGTGGTTAGGCTTGGTCATGAGTTTGATTCCGTTATGTGTGCCCTTTCACAATTTACCTTCCAACCATTATCACTTGGTAACAGGTTTTCTTTTTTACAAAAAGTATATAAAGTAAGAGTTTTATATTAATCCATTACATATAATCATATATACTAATGATTATAAAGAAAGAAAAAAAAAAAATACAACATTGAAAGAAATTATCGATCTTGTACACAATTAGACTGTTTGGTATGAACATGCATCAAGTTGAATCAAATGTAACATCTGTTTGAGGTAACCACGTTGAGCCATCAATAAAAGACCTCACGTTGAATTTAGCTGCTTGAGCACTTGTTAACTTTGGCTTATAACCTGGCCAGTTGACCCTTTGATCAACCACTGATCCTGGGCCTGTGTTCTGGTACTCGGCATAGAAGATAGACGAAGGTGGTTCCACACCTCGATCCCACTCAGCCCATCCCAACGGATGCAGAAACCCTCCAATACTCGACTGCATGATTACAGTTGTCGAGTAATTCTTCCAAGGTCTCCCAAGGTACGTTGGAGCTGTGAGATTATCCAAAGGGGTTATGTAACATTTCTGTATAGATATACCTGTGTTCTCATTTATATCTTTCTTTCCTTGTGCTGTGATTGTTATGAATTGGTTGGGTAATGGTTGACGTGGCATTATATTGCAGTTCTGCAACACCACTGCTGAGTTACCAAAGATGAAATCCACTGTCCCGGTAATGTTACAATCCCGGTAAAACTGGCGTTTGCTATGAGGATAAAGAGTGTCTTGGAACCCATCAAATGAACATCTGTAGAACACGGAAAAATCTGAACTTGACCTCAAAGCTACAGCCTGTTCTTTGATTCCACCCGCCGTGTTCCTGAACCCCATATCCATTGCTATGAACCCTTTTCCCGATACACCTATTATATCATATAACAGTGTAATTGTTAGAAAAATAAGTTAAAGTGAGACGTAAATTGCTTATTTGTTTTGAACAAGCAACTTAGAATTGGTTACAAATAGTTTCTCAGCTTAATTAATAATACTGTTTTGAAGGAAGAAAAGGTCATATACCAAAGGTGGAAGTGTTGAAAGTAGGGACGCCGTCGATCTTATTTAAGCTGGCCGAAACGACTGTTTTATTCATGCCATCACCATAAACCATGACGTTCCAAAACGACTTGTCCAAAACAACATTTTCAAAATACTCTCCTTCCTTGATGTATATAACAAACCTTTCTTCACTCTTCCTCGGGACCATTGTCATCGCGTCATTTATAGTCATCACATCTCCACTTCCGTCTTTAGCCACAGTCACATTTGGCGCAGGCCTATCTTGAAGCAACCTCCTCGTACCTGCCCCAACCCATTTTGGAAACTCGGATTTCATTTCCCCTAACAACTTCCTATGTAAAGGAATATCTAGAGTCCTGAGTATCTTTGACATTTTCGTAATAATAGCCAAACTGTTGCTTGTATATTCTGTCGAGTTTTGCATTTGAGACTTCATTTGTTCAAGAAAACGTGATTCCATTTCTTCTAAGGTATCCAAACAAGTTTCTTGGTTGGTCAAAGACGCGCTAAGCCATGTCCTCAAGTCGTCGATTTTCGCAAGTGATAACATATTTACACCAGGCTGCACGTCCACTAAAGAAATGGAATCATTTAGATTATCAGCCGCATCATCTAAGACCGTCCCACATACTTTCAATGCTGAGATATCGTTTGTTTTGTTAGTTTCACTGATTAACTTGTCAGGATACGAAGACAAGGTGATCAAAGAATCAAAAGCAACTAGTAACGAGAGCTTAAATATCTCTTCGGGGTCGGTTGTGTTGGATTTATCTCTAGAAGTGATGCTAGAGTAGCATGAGTCGGGATACTGAGTCTGGCTACAAACTGCTTTGATGGATTGGGCTGATGAATCAAGGGTTTGTTGACCGTTGGTATTTTTGTTATCATTGTTGTTGTTTTTGTGAATAAGGGTTCCAGCAACTGCTGCAATGATAACTGAAATAAGAAGGAAGGTTGAGACGAGAATGATGGCAATACGTCTACGTGATTTGCGACGAAAGGCTTGATCTTCGTCATGATCAAACTTGGACTCCATTACAATGAAATTTGTTTGTGGGTTCTTGGCTTCATGAATAATGCTTCTTTATATATACAGGTTGCTATTTGAAAGTATTTTATTAACTTTTATATACCCCAACTGTATGATATATAATTGGTCAAGTATATTCCTTTGAATTGATCGTCACAAGTATTTAAATTAAACAAACTCATATATTGTGTTAATTTGTTAAAATGTTATTAAAACCTTTTGCTTTGACTCATCCAACTAAATATAAAAAAGTTTGAGTTACCAAATTAAAACAAATCTCAGACTTGGTTACATGATTTTCGCTCTAAAATATAAAAACCATGTATGAAACAAGTTTATAATGAATGTGACCGACTTAATCTTTCCTCTACTCGATATTCCTACAGTTGACATTCCAACTTTTAATAAACAACATATGTCAAATACCATTATTATGCTAGTGTCAACATTATTTTATTTAAAATATACTACAAGATAAATACTTGCATATTTAGTCTTTAAGTTAAAGACCTATTCATCAAAAAACCATATATTAACTGTTATGGCCTCTTTCTACATGTATTGGAGGCTCTTTGATTATCTATTTCTCTTTGGCAATATTAGTTTATCCATACTTAATTTGTTACCTTGCTATGACAAAAAAAGACATTCACATTCAAAAATCATAAGTGTTTTATAAAATGAAGTAAACCATCAGAATGCATGCTTGTTCTACAAGTTTTTATAAGGGCTTTACAAAATGAATGCTGATTTGTGCTTGCCATCAACTTGTAATTAATTAATTAAAATTTTATTGTTTTTCAAAGTCACAACTCAAAATGTTAACATCATATATTTTGAGACCTCGTCGTCTCAGTTTGTTTGTTGGGGAGTCTATCGCGTAATATGACATATGTACCCCTTGTCCTTGTTTGCACATTAATGTCATAACTAGATAGTATAAGAAGGTGATATAAACCCATTTGTAAATTATTAATGCAGGCTGCACTAGGAAGCATGCAATGTTTCATAGCTGTTGTTTATGTTTTTGGAGTGATAATCCGGTCGATTATATTATATTTTCTTAACACAACATCCAAATGCAACCGACGCTATGCAATTTCACCGTTATTTCTTCTCTTATTTTATATACTACTACCTCCGTCCCATAATAATTGTCCACTTTGACAATTTTTAGTCTTTCTAATTCAAATTTGACCATAAATATTTTTATTTGTGTCACATAATACTTGATAAAAAATATATGAATTGACTATGTTTCAAATGCATTTTCTACTGATATAATTTTCATTAAGTATTATATAACACAAATAAAAATATTAATGGTCAAAGTTGCACAAGAAAGACTCAAAAAAGTAAAAGTAGACAATTATTATGGGACGGAGGGAGTAACATTTAAACAGATTCTAGATGAAAAAGACCATAAACACTAGTAATATATTTACGTNAAATCTTTCTTCCAATAAAATTTTTACAAAATATTAAATGATATTAATACATAATGAAAAACTCATGCATGCTTATTAGTGTACTTATATCACAATTTTCACGGGTAAATTCTTATATGTTCATAGAATAAACAAAAATTTTAAAATAAATTTGATTTATTTGTAAACCCATGTGATTAAAGAACCTTTTTCTTACTTTCGCACATGTTGATGTTCTAACTTTTTAAAATATACATAAGATTTTCTGATTTTAAACGATAATACTATATAATTAAATTTTTCTGGAAAAACCCCGTGCGTGCACGGGAATTAAACCTAGTATTTTCTTAACACAACATCCAAATGCAACCGACGCTATATATGCAATTTCACCGTTATTTCTTCTCTTATTTTATATACTAACATTTAAACAGATTCTAGATAAAAAAGACCATAAACACTAGTAATATATTTATGTTGTAAGCTAGATATGTTATTACTCGAGCAATGGCTAGTTTGAATAATTAAATGTCATCAACTTAACCTATTATATATTTACGCGTATATGTATGCTTTTTTTTTTTTTTTTTTTTTTTTTTTTTTTNTATCATGTTACAAACTTTATTCATGATTTTTGCATGTTTGATAGATATTAAGTTTGATAAGTCTCATTAATCCAAAGTTATAAATACAAAACAATAGCTTGGAGAATAAGCATGTTTAATGGGTTAAAGCCTACTGTATACTAATGATAATTAACAATTCTCATTAATCCAAAGTTATAAATACAAAACAATAGCTTGAAAAAAAAGCAAGCTTAATGTGTTAAAGCCTAATGTATACTAATGATAATTATGGGCTAAGGCCACATATATGGATCGGTTAATACACCCCTGTAGTTTGAGCGGGGAGACCTTCGAACGTTCAAACTGGAGCGAAACTCGAGAGATAACGCAGTAGGCAATCCTTTTGTAAAAATATTCGCATATTGAAACCGTGAGGGAAAATGAAGAATACGAACTTGTCCCTGGTAATAACATTTTCTTAGAAACTTGCACTACTTTTGGTCTTATCGAGTTATTGTTGACTTGTGTCCTTGACCTTCTCTGAATATAGATTTCAGGTTAACATAAAGAAGGTTTATATTGTCTGCACCTATGTCGGGATGAATTCGATCTTATAAGATTTAAGAGATATCTTTCATATTTAAATACAAGAAAAACTCTAAATATAAAAAGAGATGATTACTTAATTTAAAAGATATGCTATTATCTCATAATATCTTTATTTTAATTGAACAAAGCTCAAGCCCGACACACCTCATAAGGGGCGGCCGAATCTAATGGGCTAGATGGGCTCTCTATCTTTTCTTAGATTAAGCCCAATACTCTTTAATCAGTCCAACTAATTAAGTCTAATCTTGTTTTCAATTATTATTATTTTTTTTTTAAAGATTGATCACCTTATAATGCATCTCAATGGACAAACATGGCACATGCTATATAGACCGGCATGCCACATATTAGCAAAGGGTCCTCAGATGGATGTGCAATAGGTGCCGTCGTATATGCCTGCACTTAAAATGAGTCACATTTTTATTAATTTTGCATATAAGTACATATAATATTAAACATATATGAGTCATATAATTCAAGTTAATATGCAGTTTCTTTTTGGTTTACAAGTGTAATAAAACGTCTTAGTTGTTATTGTTTAAGGCCACCAAAAACCACGAGACAGCCTTGCATATTAGTGTCATCATTGACCGAAATCAAATTGAAATTGTAGATGATTCGATAATAAAATAAAATCCAGTTAAAATCTGTATGATTGGAAGGATTGCGTTTATTAACTTTGATAGAGTTATGATGATTTGTATAATATTGGTTAAACCATGAAAGAAATAACCCACCTAATCTGTAATTGGGCTGAGAGTTTTTACATATGTCTTAAAAAAAATTATAAACTTTAAACATCTTAAGATTATAAATGAAAACGATTATTTCGTAACTTAATTGAAAAGTACATATTTTATTTAACCAATAGTAAAGCTCGATTTTAAAATTGACCCCTTTCATGGCCAATAATCATCAAAATCAAATTGAAATTTCGTCAAACATTAGCAAATTCAAATTGCTTACAAAAATCAATGTTTCAAATTTTGTACAAAAATAACATTGAAGATGAGGAGGTTATTTTGAAAATTGTGGTTACTAAATGTAAAATCCGAAAAGCCATAACCATATAATAATAAACCCATTTCCTAAGAGAATCAATATCTCAAAAACCGTTAGTCATTAAGTAAAAAAAAAAGGGTATACAATCGCAATGAGCATTTAATTATCTTCAATAAATGTGCACTTTGATATACTTTCGAAACATTTTTTTAAACTCTTTTTATGTTCTTATTTCTTTTATTTTTTTTTACTTCTTTTCATTGTTGAAACTTTCATGATAAATCATATCCGATTTAACTTTAATTTGAAAGTTTGAACATCTAAAACTTTTAGTAAAATGAACATAAGTCTTTCTACAATATTGCAAAAAATTAACATTTTATACCACAGAAACTAGACCTCAAGAGTTTATTATCAAGTGGTGGAAGTACGAAGCTACTCATAACATTGCAATTTATCTTGATTAAGTGGAGCTTTGCTATGAGAATGGAGTATCTATGTCTATACATCTTAGTATCGAGATTCTCTCAAGTTTGTATGAACATGAGCGATCATGTTCTCTCACAAACAAAATAGGAGATTTTTACACATTGATGACCGGGTTTTTCTTTTGCTTGTGAACATGACCAGTAATGTTCATCCAAACTTGAGAACATGACCGAGTTTTTCTATTTTAACCTCATGTGACTTGCACATGATGGGTTTTAACGGAAAGATTTAATAGACGTCAAGGATAAGGATCATCGGTNTATTGGTTAAACCATGAAAGAAATAACCCACCTAATCTGTAATTGGGCTGAGAGTTTTTACATATGTCTTAAAAAAAATTATAAACTTTAAACATCTTAAGATTATAAATGAAAACGATTATTTCGTAACTTAATTGAAAAGTACATATTTTATTTAACCAATAGTAAAGCTCGATTTTAAAATTGACCCCTTTCATGGCCAATAATCATCAAAATCAAATTGAAATTTCGTCAAACATTAGCAAATTCAAATTGCTTACAAAAATCAATGTTTCAAATTTTGTACAAAAATAACATTGAAGATGAGGAGGTTATTTTGAAAATTGTGGTTACTAAATGTAAAATCCGAAAAGCCATAACCATATAATAATAAACCCATTTCCTAAGAGAATCAATATCTCAAAAACCGTTAGTCATTAAGTAAAAAAAAAAGGGTATACAATCGCAATGAGCATTTAATTATCTTCAATAAATGTGCACTTTGATATACTTTCGAAACATTTTTTTAAACTCTTTTTATGTTCTTATTTCTTTTATTTTTTTTTACTTCTTTTCATTGTTGAAACTTTCATGATAAATCATATCCGATTTAACTTTAATTTGAAAGTTTGAACATCTAAAACTTTTAGTAAAATGAACATAAGTCTTTCTACAATATTGCAAAAAATTAACATTTTATACCACAGAAACTAGACCTCAAGAGTTTATTATCAAGTGGTGGAAGTACGAAGCTACTCATAACATTGCAATTTATCTTGATTAAGTGGAGCTTTGCTATGAGAATGGAGTATCTATGTCTATACATCTTAGTATCGAGATTCTCTCAAGTTTGTATGAACATGAGCGATCATGTTCTCTCACAAACAAAATAGGAGATTTTTACACATTGATGACCGGGTTTTTCTTTTGCTTGTGAACATGACCAGTAATGTTCATCCAAACTTGAGAACATGACCGAGTTTTTCTATTTTAACCTCATGTGACTTGCACATGATGGGTTTTAACGGAAAGATTTAATAGATGTCAAGGATAAGGATCATCGGGGTTACAAAGTTTCACATAAGGATTAGTCATGCAAAGAAAAAGTTGAGGGACTGGGGTATGGACTTTGGCCAAACTGCAGGGACCAACAGTGTAATTTNTTTTTTTTTTTTAGTTGGGAGATAATTATTATTTGGCTAGTATTATTGGTATCCTTTTACAACTCCTACCCTTTTTCTTTTACCCACCTTAATTATAGGATTAAGATGATCTTTTATTGTTTTTTGTCTTGTATCTTGTCTTTTAATTAGCAAATTTTATAAAAAAAATCAAAATTATAAAAATAAAAAATAATCAAATTATCTTTTGACTGACACGTGTCCTAAACACCATCTCCTTCGTCTTAGTTACCCCTATACGCACACTTGCTTTCATTTCATTTCACACACACTAATCACACCATCAAAAACACACACATAATTATCTGTCACAAAAAAACAAAACCCCCTAAGAATCAGCCATCATTTTCAATAATCCAGAGGATTGATTTGGAACAAAGGTTCATTTGTGTTTGCACACCAAGTGTTTGATAAGATGTCACATTGTATTAAAATGTTGTATTTTTATGATTAGGTTATGCTATTGATTGTTATTACATGAAATACTAGTGATTAGCTAAGCTGTTTAGTTAGCCTTTATCTCATTCATTTAGGGAGATGATTATTGCTCTAGTATTTAGTGTTTAATGTTAAGTCTTAGTTGAATTTTGAAACCTTAATGGCACCCACCAAACGTAAGCTCGAAAAAACCAACGTGGGGGAGCAAGTGTTAGACTTAGTTATACCTTATATACGCAATGTTGAGGACCGAAACCCTGTTTCGTCAGTTTCCCATAAGTTTTATGAGATTGATGGCATTACGCGTAAGCGCCTAACTGTCCATGCTCCTTTCTACCCAAACCCTGCTTCTTTAAGTAAAAGATTCCCATTCATCGAGTCGTTAATGCTTAAGGGATTCCCAGATTATTGTGTTAAAGGTGATTATGGTATTCGAATCACCCCATGGATCAAACAATTAGCTCTCGAGTTTAGGTGTTTGAAAGAACTTCATATATGTGGTCTGGTTGTTCATGATGAAGAACTTGAGACATTGGCGAGAACACGTGGTAAGGATTTAAGGAGTTTGAAGATTAAGAGGTGTAAAGGGTTTTCGACGGATGGATTAATGCATGTCTCTAAGTATTGTAACCAATTGAGAACTTTGTGTTTGAGACATTGTTATAAAATTGAAGTGAAAGATGAGACTTGGCTACATCAATTGGCATTAAATAGCACGGTTTTGGAAAGGTTGCATGTTAGGAATACGGATATTTCTGATGTAGAAAATCTTACACTTCTTGCAAAAAACTGTTCTAACTCTTTAATATCGTTGAAGATTGGAGAGTGCTATCTAAGTAAACTAGGAGATGCCTTTAGATATGCTGTTAGGTTGGAACATTTTGGTGGATATTGTGATGAGGAGAATGAGCTTGTTGGTTTGTTTCCCCCAAATATGCGTTCATTAAGTATAAAGTATTTGCCAGTAACTCCATATTCAATTGTACTCCCTNCACTTCTTGCAAAAAACTGTTCTAACTCTTTAATATCGTTGAAGATTGGAGAGTGCTATCTAAGTAAACTAGGAGATGCCTTTAGATATGCTGTTAGGTTGGAACATTTTGGTGGATATTGTGATGAGGAGAATGAGCTTGTTGGTTTGTTTCCCCCAAATATGCGTTCATTAAGTATAAAGTATTTGCCAGTAACTCCATATTCAATTGTACTCCCTTTTCTGAATCATATAAGGAAATTGAAACTTGCAGTAGAATTGGAACCACAGTGCCAGTGTTTACTGTTTAAGAGGTGTCCCAATTTGGAAGTTCTATATACTCAGGATGCATGTGGAAACAAGGGATTGCAAGTTATTGGTCAGTTTTGCAAGAAATTGCTTAAGGGTTAATCTCCATGTAATTTCAAATGAAGCTATCAAGTTTGTGGGAACTCATTTGAATAATCTTCGTAAATTCCGTTTGACCGCGGTTTCCCAAAAAGGGATAACAGATATACCACTAGACGATGCGATTCGGGCTATTCTAATGGGTTGCAGAAAACTCGAAAGGCTAGATATCGGGAAGTATGGTGCTAATTTGAGATTTCTATCACTTACTAGTATAGGAATATCTAATGCAGGACTTATGAAGTTATCAGAAGGGTGCCCAAGATTAAGAAAGCTAATATTAAAGGATTGTCCCTTTGGGAAACAAGCTGTTGCCAGTATTGTGTTTAATATACCTTCTCTAAGGTATGTTTGGGTTAAAGATGGTGACCGTTATTCTACTGGTTTGGCACTCATTCGTCCAGAGTTTCAACTTTGAAACATTGGTATGTATGTTCTTCGTCACTTACTTGCAAATAATTTCTCTTTTCCTATTATTTTTGGTTTTTATTATTTTCTGTTAATAAACAGTGTCTTACTTTGGGAGTTTTTGCTGTCTTGGAATACCGTGATTGTGAAATTCTATCAATTGCATGATTTATATTGTTTACGAGTTTTCTATTAAACCATAGCCGATTTGAAATCTATTTTAAGAAGTGTGGCATTTTGAAAAATATATGATCCAATATTAACATTAGGGTGTTTTCACATCTGTTTGGTTAGTGAGTCGTGGTTGTCTGTTGTAGCCATGTATACCAACAGCGTATCTTGATAACTTAATGCACAGAAAAACCACTAGCAGGAAGAGGAATGTAGAAAACTTACCACTTATGTAATCGGTCTGACCCGTTTAGACCTGTGCTCCTTAATGACCCGTCCAGACGCGAACCCGTTTAGACCCAAAACCTGTTTACACCCGACCCGGCCCATTTTGCCACTTATGATGGAAACCGAAAGCTAATGAATTAGTTTGAAGACACGGGAAAAGAATAGTTAAAGACATTGCGTATTACAAAGTTAGAGGTTAATGAGACATATAAGTTGTGTACATTGCACTTCGGGTGTGTTGATGTTTGTAACTTAATGCACAGAAGTACCACTAGCAGGAAGAGAAATGTAGAAAACATACCACTAGCAAAAAGTTTGCAACTTAATGCTAAAAAAAATAATCACATGCATCAGAGAGCTTTTAATATCTGTGGATTATCATGAGAAATAATGAAATTGTGTGGCATCTAAAGGTATTTATACTATAAAATTATAATAATTGCAGAAGAAGATATTCTAATGAGACGAGAGCAAAGAATATGTAGCTTTATTAACACCTCAACAGCCTGGAGATCAGTTAATTCACTGTAAACTAAAGGATTGCACCATCCCCATTTTAAATATTCCTAGCAACTTGGGACCAAATCATGCAGCCGAGAGGTGATAAATGGCCTATGCATATAAGGACAATGAATTAAAAAGTGAATAAAGTTTATGTAATTCATTACAAGTTTGAATGGAGATGGCCTTAAAAATTTTAAAAATGCACTTCAATTATGATAGAAGTCTGAAATCGTGTAACTGTCTATTGGGGTCTAGGTACGACTTTGATAGGAAGCTGATGCATACATATTCTAGAAGGAAGAACTCAAATGGAAATAGAGAAGAATCTGGATGAGAAATCATCCATTGATTTGACTGAAAATCAATCCCTGATTTTCAGCATTCTATTCCCTGATCTCCAGCAATTTAATGTATTTTCATTTACTTTTCTTAGCTATAAAATAAGGGCAGAAGGTAGAGAATAAGCATCAGTCATTTGTATTTCAATTTGAGTCCTCTCTATAGGGACTAGTTGATTTCATTGGAGTTCTTTGTTCAGATTCTGCTTGTTCTTCAATAAATCATACCTATCCTTCTTATTTCATATGTTCTGTTAGCCTTGTTCTAACAGACTTTTTAGAACATACAAACTCGTGTATTTTTTAATTTTTTCTCTTTGCAAAGGATCATGTGTGCTGACATAAAACAATTACAGAATATGTGCAACAGTTGAGCATATTTGTAGGCTTGTAGCACCATACCAGGGGATGGTGATTGCATAGTAATCCACACTTGGAGTGCAGTGGATATACAACATATATGGAAACGAAAAGCTAATGAAATTAGTTAGAACTAGAAGACACGGGAAAATATGGTCGGAAATCACTAGTGAACGTAGATGACATATGTGAGCTGTGTACATTCCAAGGCACTTCATGAATTTGTTAAGCTCTATAATTGAGAGAAATAAATTTGTCAGTTTTTAAATGTCAATTAAATATTTGTTTCCACCTTTCTTACTATCACCCTCTAAATATGTTAATCTTTATTGCTCATATAGGAAGGAGCAAGTCGAAAGGAAGTCTCCATTCTCCAAGTTACTAATAGGAAGAAAGGTAGAAGTTGATGTAACTGCATGAAGAGTAAACGGCTAAAATGAAGAGTAAGCACAAGAAAGAAGAGATTAAGATGATGGAACTGTTTAAACTCAAACTTCCCATCTGGAATCACTTTAGCTTATATCGCTGTAGGTTGTAGTCAATGAGGTTGCGACTTGTTAACTCGTTTAGCGTTGTATCATGTCATGCACCTTCTGTTCCGTTTGTGGTTATCCATAGCGATTGCATAAATATTTGCATTAATTTGCTTGTTGAGTGGGTATGCACTACCGTTATTATGGGTATGCAGCATTCATGTGTGCATTCTGTCACTCATTTTATGTACTTTGCAGTTTGCAACATATTAATTCATGATGGATCAAAAAAGAGTTTTTAAATGTATTGCTAGATATTCCTCGTTTATATGGTGCATTAATTTGCTTGTTGAGTGGGTATGCACTACCGTTATTATGGGTATGCAGCATTCATGTGTGCATTCTGTCACTCATTTTATGTACTTTGCAGTTTGCAACATATTAATTCATGATGGATCAAAAAAGAGTTTTTAAATGTATTGTTAGATATTCCTCGTTTATATGGTGCACAGAGAGACACATGTGTGTTTATGTGTGGATCTAACCCACTTTGACGTGTGCTGAAAAAACCTACCCATTTTGACTTAGCAAGAAAGGTGGAAACATATGAAAATAGAGTCTATGGTTGCAGGAGAGTTATATCTATATTTTGGGTTTGTCTTATAAGTTTGTGATTCAGTTTAGGATGGGGTTTGATTATTAACTAAGGAGATATAAGGTTGGACTTAAGGCGCACAGCTATGGGTATTGGTGTTTGTATTGGATTGATTTGTGTGATTTTAGTGGTCTATGTTTTTGTGGATTGAGGTGTATAATAATCATAGTTTTGATGAGTGTTATAATCTCATTAGTTCATGGGTATGTTTATTTTGCTGCTATTCTTGTTGTTGCATTAAAGATGAATGACTAAACATACAAAGATTAAAAGATTAAAGAATCTGCTAAGTAAGATATATATAACATACAAATAGAATTATGATGAATTCGAGTACATATTCTTGTTTCCTAAAAGTTAAGAGTAAGGTTATGCCTCAAGCAAGTATAAAACATTTCAGTGACTGCCGAGAAACTAGCGTCTAGCAGAGAGTAAGCATGACAAATACCCAAGCACAAAAGCTAAAGTCGCCCATCCATACTGTCAAAGATCTGAAGAAGCATAAATCTCGAGAACCAACAGGGAGGGGAAAGCAAATCTGCATAGAGAAAAGTAAAGAGCAGGAACTTGATGTAATACGGGAATCCCACTTTTTCTTTGCGGTGGGCAAAGAGGTAGACCAGCATTAGACCTCCTCCAATACATGTGGCATTTGACAAACTAACAAAGAGAAAAAGTATCCAAAGGAGTGAGAGTACCGTTTCTTAAACGGGTGGAAGGCGTTGAAGGAACATCTGTAAAACACAGAAAAAACTGAACTTGACCTCAACACTACAGGCTGCTCTTTGATCCCACCGGTCGTGTTCCTAAACCCCATATCCATTGCGATGAACCCTTTCCCCGATACACCTATTGATCATATAACAGTATATTTTTTAGGAAATTAAGTAAACAATGAAACGTATTTTGTTAGGATTGTTGCTCTTAACCTCTCTCTCAAATGGAGTCCGGCAAATTTGTGATTTCACCAGCACATCAACAGTAAGCTTTTGCTCTTCTTCTTATTTAATGTTAGTGATATATATATATATATATATATATATATATATATATATATATATATATATATATATATATATATATATATATATATATATATTTTTTTTCATGTTATTTTGCTTCCATTTTCACTCCTTTATGTTTTTAGGAAGAAATTTATCAAAAAAGGTATAGGGGGTTTTGTTTGTGAGGGCCTTATGAGATTATATAAGCCCACAGTTAACCCAAACACCAAGGATGAGCTTACTGTATTATTTATAAGCCATAAAATGCTTATCATATATAAGCCTAAGCCCAAAATACAATCAGAGAGGGTGTTTTTTAGCTTTTATAAAGGGCTTATCAGCTTATATAGCAAAAATCAGCTCATGCGCTTATATAATGGGTTTTTGAATAAACTTCATTTTTCACATAAGCTAATCTAGACACTCAACTTTAGCTTATGAGCTTATGTATCGTAAGCTATAAGCTGCTTATGCCTAAAGAATACGCTTAGACAAACACAGCCAACGTTGTTAGAGATATCACCTTATGCGCTAACTGGTTGTTTGTTTGTTTGTTTGTTTCAGGTGCGGTGTGTATTTCTGGATGATGTTTCTCTTGACGGCTGGTTTTAACGCTCTGTCAGAACTTGTTCACCCGATGCTTTTACCTGACCCTGCTCCACCTCCCTCTGCTTTCTTAATCATCACCGTCATTGCCTCGTTAGCTCTTGCTGCATTAGCCTCTGGGATCCTCATCTTTGCACACCTGTCGTTCTTCCAGACTTGGTTTACCAATTTTAGATATACTGTCTTGAAAAGTGTTGGCCTGTTTTCCTTAATGCTTGCAATATACTTGATGGGGGCTGCAAATATAATTAGCTTACCACTCAACAGTTGGATTTTCTTTCCATTGGTATCTTTACACCTTGTCCTCTTCATAGTTGGATACTACTTTTTGTGGAAGCGAGTATGTTGTTATCAATCAGAGAAACACTACAATGATATTCACTTCCCCCCAATCATGTTGTTGGTTGTCGTTGCATCTGTCTCCACCATCGTTGCGCGATTCTTCCCTGCCAGCCTCCAGTGGGCCAAGTTACCAGTCCTCTGTGCAAGTCTTGTGATCACACTTGTAGGCACGCCTATTGTTCTCAAGAGGGTCATCTTCCTGATATGGAACTTGGAACATCATTAATCTACTGATCCAACAAGACACGACTACCAACCATCCATAACATGAGTAGCTACTTGCAGTATGTATCTAATTAGGACTAGTATCGAGAATTAACTTTTGTATTAAACGTAAATTCTGAACGCTATGGTTTAGTGATCTATCTTTAGGTTGAATGTATATTCTTGTGTCTCGATTGATGTTAATGTGTTTTTCCTTTTAACTTATTTTTTGATCTTATATGGGAACCCATAAAGCGCAGTTTCTCATCCTTTTGACACAGGTTAAGTTAAAAGTGTTATGATAAATGAATTGTTAACCACAGGAACATATTGTGGATATTATAGCAAGTTACAAATAGACATGATGTATTCTTGGTAAAATGATATGATACATGTGCTAGTACTGTAATTTTGCCCCTGAATCGAAATCCTGTGTAGAAATTCATCATCATCTCGTTCATATGGTAGTGCGTTCTGCCCATGCGTTTGAGAGGTAATTTTGAATTTCGCTTTGAATGGTTGTTGGAATCAACTGGAGGGCTTTCTTGATTGCTGAGGTATAAACTTGGGGGGTTGTTGATTATGGGTTACAGCTACTACCTTTGTCAGGCATCGGATAAAGGGGTTCTTTATGTTGAAAAGCTTATTACCTCGCCAGTGTTGGTATGGTTCTGGATGCTGTCAATCATTAAAGTGCTGCTACATAGCATTTACGGTAAAAAGTTATGTCCTTCAGGAGTTCATGTTTATCTGATGCATTTGTGATATTCTCCAGTATTTGGGTTTATATCGTGGTTGTTGGATGTTTGTACCTTATCACTACACTAGTATCGTAGATGGCCAAACTGTTTAATAAAACAACATGCTGCGAATTTACTCATCTGATGCTATTCTAATTATTTATTTTTATATTTTCGCAAATTTGCATCAGTCTCCACGACGATGCTATTTTGATTTGTTCCAAGAAGGAATCTCAGCTCATTTATATAAGTTGAGATGGTTTTTCTATAACTAAATTTGACTAACAATCCAAGCCACAAGCTACACGCTAAATACCAAATTGTCTGCTACATAATGATCTCGGCCTGTGTGTGATTACTATAATAGTCCCATAATGTGTAGATATGAGAGCAATACTGGATTTTGATATATCATATTATTTGGAATAAGTTGAGGTTAAAGCAGTTCACGATGATTTGAGTCTTTCCTAGGTTTCTGGTATTTCATGAACTGGGATACAATTAGTCATAGTGACTAAGGGCTTGATATTTTGAACGATATAATGGTCGATGGCCGGTGCGTGAAAATTTTGCTGCATTTACATGGAAGATTTGAAAGGAAGCAGATCATAATTTGCAGTACGAGTTTAGTATTGTTTAGTTTAAGAGGTCTGTTAAAGCAGTACAACAATCTCATTTCAAAACTTCAAAAAAGATAACACTTTTAGAATTGTTGAGTGTTTCTTCAGAATTGATGGTGTCAAGGATAGTTATTATAATTATACAGAATAGGCAATGTCACTTTTTTTATTTCCTTTCTTCTGGTTTGTGGGGTAAAGTATTTTGCGTTATTTAAGGTCATGGTTAAACATGTTTTGCAATGAGTTTTATTCAGAGGTCTTGAAATACCAAATGACGGCTTAAAGAAAGTTAGAACTCCAATATACGATGTAGAACACTAGGACATACATGTACTCTTACATCATAGACATGAAGTTTGGGAAATACTGGTGCCTGGTGCTAGTTATACCGTCATTTCATTTGCTAGTTACATTATTTACTTCTGATGTTAAAGTGATGCTTCTACTCATATATTACTCGTTGTTGCAGGAGCCTAGAAGTTTTGAGAAGACTGGAAATTGATGAGCACATTGGCTGTGCAAGTGAATTAATTGCAGATGTGCGTAAACTCGTTGAGCATGCGTGAGTTGAGACTCAGGTGACACTAGAAATGAGTTTCGCATTGATATTGATTTTTCTTTTTCACAGAGATCAGTAAGGGCATAGTAACACCAGTCGCGCAGGATCAAAAAGTGCCAATTCAATCTAAAACACAAGTCTCTTACATAGCCTAGACAAATCAGTTTTACTTCATGTATGCAAGTTACTCGGATTTAGAACGACAATGCCGCGCAATACGCTCCACAAAGACCATCATTGATTGATACAACATAAATCCACTAACGCATATAAAACAAGTACTTGCTTACAAGCCCAAAGAAAATGGAAAACTAGTGTTTCTTAACCAGCTACTTCCACCAATGAAGCTTCCTGGGGTGAACCCTTGAGCCTCCGAAGAACTCGTGATCACCTTGAACCCTTTCCATTTAACTCTGTTTGATGTTCCAGCCCCAGCCCCAGTGTTCTGGTACTCACCATAGTATAACGTGTCCAATGCAAAGTTCCCATCCCACTCGTGCCATCCAGCCGGGTGAATCACATTGCTAATAGTTGATTGCATAAACACCGTCCGTGCGTATTGTTTCCATGGTCGTCCTAGATATGTTGGAAAACTCCCTTGCACGGGTAGGAGATCAGAAGTGGCACCTATCCTGCATTTCTGAATTACAATCCCTGTGTTTTGGTTGAGGTCAGTACGGCTTTGTGCCGTGAGCATATTCTTTTGACCAGAACCTGGGAGACGTGCATGGATGTCACAATCTTGGAAAACCGCTGCTGCATTTCCGAAGATAAAATCGACAGTGCCAGCTATCAAGCAGTTGATATAGAACTGACGGTTTTTGTGGACGTAAAGGGTGTCTTGGTACGCCAACATGTCACATTGATAGAATGCTGATAAATCTGAGCCCACTCGAAGTGCCACGGCTTGGTGATTCGCTGCACCTGCCGTGTTTTCGAATGTGATGTCTCGTGCTAAGAACCCATCACCTACAACAGCTGCATCAACACCACAAAAGTCCTCTTTGTTATAGAATAGTATTCACTAACCAAGCAAATGAATCAATAAATATAAAATCGAATCCAAAGCAAATGAATCAATAAACATTGTCTAGTTTAGGAATCAGAGCATGAGATTTTTTTGAAATACTTTAGGAAATGGATTACACGGTCTATGTTTGGCGCAATGGGCTGGCGTTGGAGCTGGAGCTGGAGCTTATATTATAAGCCGGAAAGCTTATATTTTTATAAAGTTGTTTGGCAAATTAGTTGTAGCTGAAGCTTATTAATGTAAAATACATCAAATTAAATTCACGTGTATTTTTCGCTTTTACGTGACAATTCATTATATTTTGAATGATATTTAAGTAATTTATTACGCCAATCCATTTTATACGCCAACTTATTTTAAAAGTTCAAGCCCTTATAAGCTCCGATAAACCCGTTGTCAAACATAGCCTAAGTCCTAAGAGTTGAATATTGAATTGGTTGTCTAGCTACTTAAGTAATGGGCACATTAAATGACGGGCTATACTAGCAGTAGCCAAGACACATTTTTAGTATGTTAGAGACTGACCAACGAAAATATAGTTGTGACTAATAATAAGTTTGTTATCTTGAGCTGTTAAAAAAACCATTTATGTTTAATAAATTAATCTATAAAATTATGTTTTATTGGTCCTTACTATATCAATCAGTATGTTGGTCATGTTCTTGGCCATTTTTTTTGTAGATTGATCACCTATTAATGCATCTCAATGGACAAACATGGCACATGCTATGTAGGCTGGATTGACACATATTAGTATCATCATTGACCGAAATCATTTTGAAATTGTAGATGATTCTAAAATAAAATAAAATACAGTTAAAATCTGTATGATTGGATATGATGGATTGCGTTTATTAACGTTGACAGAGTTATGGACAAAGTTTTGTCCACTACTAAAAGCTCTCACGAGTGCAATCGCAAGTTGATGAAAATGAGTAAAGTTATCAATAAAATTCAAAACACAAACCAAGAAGTCAGAAAGTAACACAGTGAACACATGTTCAAGGTTGAAAGCATGACACAAAAAAATCATCAAAAATACAATAGAATATTTAAAGGAATTAACTTTGTAGAATTTGTAACACATGTTTCGAAAACGGTCATTTTAAATCTGTCCATATCCTTGCAACTTGCGACTCGGTCCAACACCATTTTTTAAAAGAAAAAAAACTCTCTTACTCTTTGTCCAACACCAATTTAAAATTTCTATCAAAGTTAAAATTTTAGCTTTTGTAGTGTCATCTTCTACATTAATATTTCTTATTCTAAACTAGATTTGTGTTAAATTATTTGTACCCTAGATGAAAATAGCTTATTCAGTATGATCTCACATTTGTTATAGTTAATGTAAACGAAAGAAAATATATATATGGACGCTGATAGATATATAAGTAATAACGTACCGACTGTGGCGGATTCGAAGGTGGTGTGTCCGGTACCTTTTACGCTCCGGCTTGCAGTGATAATTGTATTCTTTCTACCATCTCCCATGAACATTATGTTTGTTTTCCCCTTTGGAACATCCACATTTTCACGATACACTCCTGCCTTTATCCTAATCACGTATCTTGTCTTGCTCTTCTTCGGGGCAGCCTCCACAGCAGCACCCACGGTCTTGTAGTCTCCGCTACCATCCGCAGCCACAACAACGTTTGGTGTCACTGTCCCTGACTGCAACAACTTTCTGTCTCCCGCAGACAACCATGTAGGCCACTCGGGTGTGTTTTGTTCTTCCGTCAAATGCCTCCCGTTGAGCTTATTCTCGTTAGCTATGTCTGTGTTGGTCATGTTGCATATCATGGCCAATGCATTACTACACATTTTCTCGACTCTTTTCTCACTTTTCTCAAGCTCTTTACGGACCTTTTTATCGTCATTGTCGTGAGAAAACCCGTCAAGACAAGTCTCCTGGTCCGTAATGGCTGAGCTCATTAATGTCTTGAGATCCTCAGCGTGTTGTTTGAGTGATTTCTTGGTGTCATACTCTTCGAGGCCTTTCGTAACTTGGCCAAGTTCATCCAACGTCTCAGAAACCATTTCGAGACAATCGTTAAGAGCTCTCATCTGACGTGGAGTGAGACCTCTTCGATTACTGAGCTTTTGTATCTTGAAGTAGCTATATTGTACGGCTTTTGTTGTCATATTAACAGCAAGCTCGATGGCGTCTTTTTGAGTTTTGACCTTTGTGCTTACTTCAGGGTGGCTGGCTATGGTGGAATAGCATAGTTCGGGGTAGAATGTGGAGCTACATGATGACTTTACGATTTCGTGAGCTTCAGAAGCCGTAATACTTTGTGGGTTCGAGTTATTGGATCTAGAGTTTCTAGATTTGACTCCAACGACAATGCCGATAAAAGCCGAGACTAAAAGGATAGTAGCAAGAGCACCTAAAATGAGTTTTTTTCTTTTGTTGTTGGTGAAGTTATTAATGTTCTTACCGGGGTTCAATACTCCGGCCATGATAAATGAGGTTTATAGTAAGAAATGGGTTAAACAAGGAAGAAAGAATTAAGGATGTTGGTTCGAACGCATGTCATGTGCTTTTTATAAGCAGTTTACAGCTGAATGTCTTTTTTTTTATTAAAATATTGAGGCTGCTAGCTGGACCAATTCTATAATTTTCCGTGAAATCTGGGAACATATTTACATCTCTGTGGGTCATAGCCGATTAAGAACAAAAAAATTATATTTTGCTAACAATAACTCTAAACAGGAAATTAACAATACCTTGTCTAACATCACATTGGGTTCACTAAATGTTAACTTTCTAATTGTAATAAACTTAGCCATAACCTATAAGATTATAATTTGCAAAACCATACATGGAAAACATAACTAAAACACATCTGGAAAAGAATCCAAACAGCTCATGTAAGAGTCTCATGAGTTTCGACTCGGCCCATTTATAGTTCCTAGCCCAAGATAGAACCGTCATGCCTAACAACCCAAAGAGAGCGAGGTGAGGGTGTGCGAATAAAATGCTATTCGTTTTTCGGGTACCAATGGCTCACCAATGACACTAATTATTATTGCACCCCGTAATTGTACGCCATTCGTCCCTAGCAATTGCACTAACTAAAGCCATTTTAGTTAATTTTATTTATTACTCCGTATTATTCTTATTATTATTTTTTGACTGAGTGGGGTATTTTTTGAGTTATTTTGTGAGACTTATATAGATCAATAACAATTATTGGTTTTATTGCTAAAGAAAATGTTTTAGTTATTGGTATTTTATTGAGGTACTAAGGTGATGCTGAGAACATAAATAACTAAAATTCCTTCTAAATATATATATAAGGATGAATTATGCACAAAAGTTTTAATATATGAAATGTCATGTAATGTATGCCATTGACTTCACATTCGTAATGATGAACAACAAAATAATTGTTGGAATACAGCTTTAGTTCTATTATTATAGGTAAATTTTAATCATTTGATTTGCACAATCTATAATTAAGACCTAGTGCAATATTTGTTTTTATCCAGATTTATGTAAAAACAAACAGAACCTTTATGATAGTTAACCTTTATGAAGAGAAATACAAATACCAACCAAAGTAACACATTTTAATGCGAAAACAAAAGCTACTAACGAAAACGTAAACACAAGTCATAAACTTTATTTAAACAAATCATATATAATTCACTTTTATGATCAAATAACTCGGATTTAAAACTACAATGCCGCACATTTTAGATGCTCCTTATTTAAAGGCCATCATTATTCGATACATACACGCATCTGCTAGCACACACAGCAACAAAATAAACACTTGCACTAGATTACTTGTTACTTTACAATCCTAACGAAAAAGGAAAGCCGGTGCTTCTTAACCAACTACCTCCACCAATGAAGCTTCCCGGGGTGAACCCTTGAGCCTCCGAAGAACTCGTGATAACCTTAAAACCTTTCCATTTAACTCTGTTCGAAGTTCCAGCCCCAGCTCCAGTGTTCTGGTACTCGCCATAGTATAACGTGTCCAATGCAAAGTTCCCATCCCACTCGTGCCATCCAGCCGGGTGAATGACATTGCTAATAGTCGATTGCATAACTACCGTCCTTGAAAATGCTTTCCATGGTCGTCCTAGATATGTTGGAAAGCTCCCTTGCACGGGTAAGAGATCAGAAGTTGCACCTATCCTACATTTTTGAATTACGATCCCTGTATTTTGATTTTTGTCGGTACGGCCTTGTGCTGTTAGCATGTTCTTTTGACCAGAACCTGGGCGACGTGCATGGATGTCACAATCTTGGAAAACCACTGCGGCATTTCCAAAGATGAAATCAACAGTTCCCGCAACCAAACAGTTTATATAGAACTGACGGTTTTTGTGGACGTAAAGGGTGTCTTGGTACGCTAGCATGTCACATTGATAGAATGCCGATAAATCTGAGCCTACTCGAAGTGCCACGGCTTGGTGGTTCGCTGCACCTGCTGTGTTTTGGAATGTTATGTCCCGTGCCAAGAACCCATCACCTACAACAGCTGCATCAACACCACACAAAAGAGCTTTATAATTAAGAATATAAACCTATCAAACAATATGAACCAGTTATATACTAGTTAAATAACATTATAAGTTGGTGCTAATGACATGGATATCTAGGGTTTTTAAAATTCTTTGTAAGGAAAGATAAAACATGGGCCCCATCTGATTTTAATAAAGATTGTCTGATGAAGAAATAAAAATATAAAAATATTGATTTTTGTAGGTTTGTATTTTCCGGTTGGATAAGGGTTAATAATAATAACAGGTGCATGATTGAATAATTGGCTGCTTAATTGGAGGGATCATCAAGTTGTAGTCAAATGACACACTAGCTAGCAAATTAAATTAAGTGATTGCGCATCAGCTGTAACCTTTTTTCATCACGTTCATGCAGCTTTTTCCCCTGTTGTTGTATTTTTAATCTTTTATATTTCAACAACTCATCTTTGATGGATGTTTTAATCTTTATTCACGAATAAGGAATATTCATTAATGATTGAACTCGCACCTAATTCGATCAATTAAAGTATTTACTTAAGTTGTAATATTTCTTTTAACATAAGGATAATAACTCAAAGTCATATTATCTGATTTTGAAAAAAATATATATATAAAAAATAAAAAAAATACTTCTATTATCTAGACAATAATGGTATCGATCATCGATCGTGATTATTTATTTCTTATCCATAGGTTTCATGAGACACTGACCATAGCAACATTGTGATAGGTACAGCCACATATGTGTGAAACTATAAAGTGCAAAGAAACATAATAATTAAACAAGATATATATACATCCAAGAAGACATGAATGGACCAATTTCGAAATTATTTGCCGGGTTACTTGTGTTACTAACTTACATATTAAAAAATTTGTAACAACTCATTTTAACAATTTAACTTCAGTTTATTAAAACACTCGTTTGTATTTATATTTTTTGTGATCGGATTCTTTTATTGTATCTAGTAAATAAATCTATATATGGTGTTATATATTCGAGACATGATTACATATTTACATTTATATGTCATCTATATATGAAGAGAGTCATGTTATAACCTCCTAATAATATTTCTAAAAACATTCCTATCACCACATGTCTGGAATTCACAAGATGAAGAAGTAGACCCACTTTTGTTATTTTCTAATCAACTTATGAAAACTCAAATTCGAAGAGACTTTTAGGCAAAAAAAAGAAGTAGAAGACATGATTACATATTTACATTTATATGTCATATATATATATATATATATATATATATATATATATATATATATATATATATATATATACACACACACACACACATATTTGTCTTATGAATATTTTATTTTTATTCTGCCAATTAGAATATTGCTAGAACAAGATACCTAACACTTATAGGGATAAGCTGAGGTTGAGCATGGGTGGGTGAAAGAAGGTGCAAAGAGATAGCAAAACAAAAAAAGCAACATGTACAACCCACCAACGATAATGAAAACACATGTATGATTTAACACATGTTTTTTGTTATTATTGTTATAAAAGTTATAAAAAAATTCACTTTGAAGTCTGATAGAATATGTAAAAGTATAAAGTGTCAAATCCTATATATTTGTTTTTCCAAGATACACTCAATTTCAATCAGATATAAAATGGACTTCTTAAATATTTACTTTTTACTACNGTTGGTTTTACTACTTGGTACCTCAACATTTTCACGGTACACTCCTGCCTTTATCCTTATCACGTACCTCGTACTACTCTTTGATGGCGCAGCCGCCACAGCAGCCGCAACCGTCTTGTAGTTTCCACTGCCATCAGCCGCCACAACAACGTTTGGTCTCACGGTTCCTGACTGCAACAGCTTCCTGTCCTTGACAGACATCCAATGAGGCCACTCGGAGTCGAGTGTTTCTTCCTTTAAGTTTCTCCCATTGAGCTTATTCTCGTTAGCTATGTCTGTGTTGGTCATGTTACATATCATGGCCAATGCATTACTACACATTTTCTCGACTCGTTCTTCAAGTTTTTCTAGCTCTTTACGGACCTTTTTATCCGCCTCGTCGTGTGAGAACCCGTCGAGGCAAGTGCTCTGGTCAGTAATAGTGGAGCTCATTAGGGTCTTAAGATCTTCTGCATGTTCTTTAAGCGACTTCTTGGTGCGATACTCTTCGAGTCCTTTGACGACTTCTTCAAGCTCATCCAGTGTCTCCGTAACCATTTCGAGACAATCTCTAAGCGCACCGTACTCACGTGGAGTGAGACCTTTGCGCTTAGAGAGCTTCTCTATCTTAGACTTGCTTAGCTGTACAGCTTTTTCTGTCACATTAATAGCAAGCTCGATGACGTCTTTTTGAGATTTGACCTTTGTGCTTACTTCAGGGTGGCTGGCGACTGTGGAATAGCATAATTCGGGGTACAATGTGGTGCTGCATGATGACTTTACGATTTCATGAGCTGAGGAAACAGTGATGCTTTGTGACATGGATTTGTCGTTGGATGTCGAGTTTTTAGACTTGACTCCTACGACAATGCCGATTAAAGCCGAGACTAAAAGGACCGTGGCTAGAGCACCAAAAATGAGTTTTTTTCGTTTGTTGGTGGATGATAAGTTGAAGTTCTTACAGGAATCCATGACTCCGGTAAAGAAATCTTTGATACGGGACATGATATATTAAAGGTAAGAGAAAGAAATGGAGTCGAGTCGAGTTGAGTGGATGAAGAATAAGGTCGAGTGCATGTGCTTTTATTAGCGGATTGCAAATTAAAGGTCGATTTTTAAAATGAGGCGGCTGGAACCAACTACGTAGTATGTCTTTTGTCTTGAAATAAATTCTATTTTATTTTAAATATATGACTCAACATGATATTTTAGTACTTATGCATTAGGTATCGAATAGTCTTTTATTACATCCGACATTATATATAATCATGATCACTCATTCGAAAAGACCCTAATAATATAAACACTAAAGTTTTACCATCTTCATTGTATTTCATGCAAAGTATAATTTTGATTTTTAGTGGAAATTAATTTTACTCTTTCATGTAATATTTAACAGTGTCAACTTAAAATTCCGTGATAACTGTTCTTTTGTCTTGGCTCAAAGTTATAAAACGAAAAACAAGCAGATAGCTTTTATGTTTGTGCGTTCAATTTAAGATCGTTATATATCTTTTTATGCTCCCTATTCATATGTACTTTTATACTTCTAAATTTTAATTCTATCATGTTATCCGTACTTTTGCACACGCAAACAAACATATGGCATATTTGCTCATACAAATACCTACATGCACCACTATACGTAGAAATATTTTTCTCGGATAAGAGTATTTTTAGTTTGTCTACATTTTACCTAGCTTCTATTTAACTCTTTTGACGGTATTAAGTATTTTTGTTGTTAGCTATACATGTGGAATTGAAACTAAAAAGATATGCATACTTTTTACGTCAGAGAATAAATTACACCGGTATCAAATAATAAAAGAACGTGATTGAGGCATGGAAATACAATGTCTTTAAATAGAATTTCGTCCTAACTGATACAACAATTTAGAAGATACAACAATTAATTCACATTTATATACTCATGAAAAGTCACCAACGAAACACGTACTACGACTAGTCCATTACTGTTACGTTGTATAACTGCCAAAATGAAACGTTGTTTCTTTTCTCATAACGTCACAGTGAAAACCTAAAACAATGAATTAATACAAATTAACTCCAAATTATCATTTATATATATTAAGTCCAATTAAGCAAAAACAAGCTTAAAATCAACCAATAATACTACAAGGATTTAATTTATTTGTTAGCCATTGATAGAAATTAGAAGCATTATAAGAAATGATAGTTCATATGCATGTTCCAACATTTTAGTGTTTTAGTTGGATAGAAAAAGATGTTTCATTTTTCATTAATTTGTTTAATTAGTACTAGTAACATATATTATAAGATAGATATAAGGGGCGTATAAAGTTAAGCTAACTTTTCTCTTTTCTGCTTTGTTCCGTTGCTCCAACTTGCTATTGAGTGATCCAACTTGCATTCGAAACTATGGAAATAGTATATCCTGGATTAAAAATTGTTTGGAACAGTGAGTATTTTGAGTAACGATAGTAGTAAACTAGTAATAATTGTACTTTCTTTCTTTCTTTCTTTTTTCTTTTTTTTTCCGTAGCTTGTAACTGTAGAAACAAATCTTAGCTATGACTTATGGGAGCATTTTACCATGCGATAGTTAATAGTAAATACTCTAAACATTTATATAGAAATAATCAATTTTGTAACAAAATTGCATATTAGATAAAACGGTTGCTATGTTGATTGTTGAAATACTTACGTTAATGCGGAAGTTTTGCAGAAAATTAGGCTGTCAAGTATGACTCGTCAAAACAATGCAACGATCATCAGCTAGTTTTATTGGTTTGAGAAACTGAAATCTAAGAAATATAAAGGTAAGGGTCCATTATGTTGAGGGGTGGGGGTCCAATTTATCTCTTTGCTTTTTCTTGCGTCCCATGTGATTTTAGGCGAAGCTTTTGAAATAGCTAGCCAATAGGTTTTTGATTATTTGATCAATACAATTAATTGAACAAACGGTCCCTCCATTACTCATTTTCGGTAGACTTGTAACTTCGAGTATCATTTGATTATTTTTGTGTATGATATAGATATATGGTATCGAAATTTTGTGAGTTGTAATAGATATATGACTAAGAATTTGAATCTGTTAACAAGTTAATTAGAGTTATGATAATAATTGATGAAGTCGTATTATCATATCACAATGCAATCATAGCCGGGAATATTATCCGCATGATACTTGTGAGGTGTTTTAAAATCCATTAAAATAAATAAACATTTGACCATAGTTTCAATTAATTTGGTTAATGATTGTGACTAGAATTAGATAAGAGATTATACGAATATATTGAACATGTCATGGAGATTGGATGGTATGAAAAAGATGCTTTCAAAGTTGTAGCCAATCACTTCACACGTACCAAACTCATACCTGGTTTGTTGCATGGTGAAAAATGATACGTACGTGTAATGTTTGGACCTACATTAACTTTCATATTGGAATCGGTAATTATTGATGAAGCATAATAACTAAGCAAATGTAAACTAGTTCTATGCATATAACACAGTTGTAAAAAATACAAACTCAGAACCAAATCAAGAACTAATTTAAAAGAAACCTACAACTATAAGCCAGCCTAAAAGCTAATTTCTAAAATTAAAGAATATAAAGATGCCAATTGTTTTTATAAAGAAAACGAATAAAGCAACATGCATGCCCGTTGATTCTTCGGTTATAGCATCCATCTAATTGGTTCTCATTTAAGTTTACTGTTACCTTTGGTGAAAACACATTGCATTTATCATAGTGTAAATATTTGTGATTGTTTCATATACAGGGACTTTCCGCACCTTCAAATTTTCCTCGAGACCTTTAGCATCTCCAAGTTCTTCTAGGGGACCTTTTAGATATGCACCTTCAGAGTGCTCAAATTACAAGATCTTGGCTCTAAATATAAAGATGTTGGAGGCAACACTAGACATGAAAAGACATTCTGAGGACCACACATGTCAGTTAGCTGCAATACTTCATGGGCTTTTAAATAATATGAAAAAATTTCGTGCGGAGTAGTTTTTCATTTAGCCAAAAGAATTTAGCATTTTGAACCGTCATTTAAATTTGTACTTAACTTTATGCCGTTTTACAAATCAAATAAACGCAAGCTGTTTACTTGAATGTGTTAATGTTTAATCGTTTCTCAATTTGTAATGTAATTCGTATGTTTCAGTTATTCGTATGTATTTTTCGAGTATTTGTTCTATGGAATATGGAAGTGGGACGGTTTTTGACATCGAGCATACATTTTAACCATATAATGTGCTTTACAATGATGGTACAACGCAAACACAAATATGAAAATATCGACAATACATCATTAACTACCTTTACAAATTAAACATATTTTAACTATCAAAAAAAAATTTACAAATAGTAAAGGTTTAATTTTGTCAATAAATTAATTATATATTTTTTAAAATTAATTTTAACAATAATATATAAATTTAAAACATATATATAAATGATTTTTGCTTTTCGTCATCGCTTTTTTTAAAAAAATATTAATAAAATAAATATCTTTTAATTTGTTACTAAACGGTTGGTGGGGCTATTTTATTTTAGTGGGATGATTTAATAAATTTGAAAAAACAATTCGTGACGACAAATGTCGTCGCTAAATGCGTGGGTCCCACGGTCAACCTTTTAACGATGACATTTGTCGTCGTTAAATTCCCAGTCGCCAAAAGTCATTATTGTTGTAGTGCCGTATGAGCTTTCGTAACTAAATACCAAACATTAATTCTTATAACTTGAAAAGTCGTCGTATTGGGAAATTGTCACATATCAGGTATAGTGTTGCTGCACATAAAGCAGGCCACTTGGACATAAGATAACTAACACAACTTGTCCAAATTAAACCATACACAACATAATAACATATCACGATAATAAAACATGATACGCTTCGGTCTCTCCAGTGAATATGCATGAACAACCCTCTCTTTTAACTTTTTCTATTTTATGACTGTAGTGTAGAATTTAGCTTTTGGTAGCGCTCTTTAAGAGTTTCTAATTACAGTACCATTTAAGAATGTGACCTTATAAGACGTACGCTTATATAAATCTATCTAAAGGAACTCGATATAGATAACTTATAAGGATAGTTTGCATAATCGTAATATCCATCAAACTGAAAACAAGGCTTGATCAATAACGTATGGGATGTAGTTTGTCCAAACATTTTAGAAATCCTAACGTTCAACGAGGCAACGATATGATGTTACATCCTCATCAATATGGCATGGGTCATTCTCCCAATTATTGTTCTTTTGGTAATATATGAGACCAGAAATAATGATTGAATAATGAAGTGCACAAAAACGTGTCGAAGAAGATGTTGGGTAAAGAAGAAAAGAAAAAGGGATGGAATGGAATCTGGTGTTTTATTAAAAGAAAAAAGAAAAGAGTTATGATTTATTTGCAAATTAATATTCTTTTGAATATGCTGTTTTGAATTTACGTAGTACGAGACATGCAGAACCCGTGCTACGCACGGGCTAAGAATCTAATTGTTAATCGTGTATTCTTTCTGTATATTGGCGAGTGTATACTTAATTATTGTTTAATATGTTGTATGAAATGTTTTAACTTTCTTGTATAAAAATTTAAAAGTGTTTGATGTTGTTTTGGTTTTGTGATGTATTTTATATATGGGCTTTTGGTTATTAAGTTGTGATGACTTCGTTTCTTTTGGCCTATTACTTATTTGCATGATAAAAAAATGGCTTTGTTTCTTTTGGTCTATTACTTTGCCCTACAATACTTGTCCATTAGATGGTTTTTGCATGGCAATATGCAGCACACGGGGTCTATCCAATTGGTCATAGTTTAATGTGTGGTATATATTTTCTTTATTAAGTTTGTAACTTAAAGTTTGTGTAATAATGTATATATAATAATTCCACATAAACTGTATAAAAATCGTTACAAACCTTTTTAGCTTCATCTCATTTTATTGTACAACTAATTTCATTGAAAATTAACATTGAAGTCTAACTAATATTAATAAATTTTATCAATTAACTCAATTCTAAATAACTACCTAAATGAATATTAATTAATACAATATTAATAATTCCTAAAACCTTTATACTCCACTATTATGTCTTAAACTTAATTTTTTTAATTTACAAATGGGTTTGAGCAAAAATTATGTAATTTTTCTTTTATATTCATTATTCAAGTTACATGCTTACATAAACTAATCATGCTAAAAAGTATCATTTAACCATTTAAATGTTGTTTTACATACATGCTCGTGCACATTTTCTTTAATCAATTAGCACATGTGAGCTACATCAATAGAAAACACACATAAATTACTTGAATATGAAAATACATTAACATAATACATATATCTATATATATTGCATTAGGTTAAATCATCAATTAAACCGACTTTTAATTCTACACTAATTAGTAAATATCATGTGATAAATTCTGGCAAGTCTTGCACTTCCATCTCGATGTTGTATATACTTCACATTAAATGCACTGGTTTTATTTTTCGATAAAAGTTTGAACTTTTGCTTATGTTTAAAACTATGCGCGGTTTCTCACTAATGGTTTCTCACTAATGATTCAATTGCACACGATAAATTCATTCTAATATAGGAATGAATTAGGTTAAATCATTAATTATTCTTGCAACCTTTCGCAACCCTTGCACTTCATCTAACCGACTTTTAATTCTATACTAAATGCCATGTGATCAATTTGGGCAACCCTTGCACTTCATCTCCTTTCATGATTGTATAGTTATTATGAGGCTGCATTGAATTCCGAGCATTAGCTATCTTGTACTCTATGCAACTACTAAACGACTCCAACTTGTTTCTAACTCTAAAAACTCTATCATCATAACTCCACATTAAATTTAGGGACTGAATCTTACGAACCCGTGCGATGCACCGGCTGGGTCATTGGTTGAATTTCTACGTGTTTCGTACGTAATGTTTGTGCAGATGTTTATATACTTTTTATCAAATTTGCGTCAATGTTTGTAACTCAAGTTTATATATCGGAACATCTATCATTTAATACTAAATAACTCACGTAAACCATATATACTTTCGTATATCTTGATGTTAACATATTTTTGGTGGAAAGTAATTAAATATATCAATATAAGTCGAATAGTGCACACCATTCTTACCATTGTCATCCTCTATATTTATGTTAGTGAAAATAAAAATTCGTATTACATATCGTCTTCTTATTTACATAATTAGCAATATAGAATTTGTATTATAAATTATTCAATGATTTTTCCTTACAGTAGAATAAAGGTGAATTTGTATTATAAACAAATTTACATAGTTAGTAATAGAGATCCAAAACATACACAAAGAAACTAAATACATTCGACTGCTATAATAGCAAAACAAACAATGAAAATTAATTTTATATCCAAACTACTAACTAATTCAAGTATCAATACATCTGGGCCATCCATCACTTCTATCCTTTTTTACTTCATTAATTTTTTTTGCTTTCCTCATACTTAAGAAATCACCTCAATCATTCCATCTTAAACAATCTGAAGTGAAATACATGTCATAAGTTTACTTATGCATTCTTGGTCTCCTCAATCAACCAATGCTCGGATAACTGCAACAAAATATTACATGATAAGTATACCTTTCTATCAAACGTGCGAAGTATATAAGCTCCACATGTGTCATGCAAATCTCAATCATATTTATACGTGTTATACAGTGAAGTATGAATCATGCATAACTTATACACTTAATATGCTAAGATGTCAAGATGTTATATCATCAACTTTCCATACCTCACATTAGCCAGCACACAATACATGTATGCATATACTACATATCATCTTCTTCCTTCAACGTGCAAGCCAAACGTGCAAGCCAGCAAAAAAACCCTAAATACAAATAATATTATAATTTACATACAGGTGACATGTCTCCCCTATAATTATTTATACATTACCTAATAGCACATCTGTTATCAAGTTAAACAAATAATAGCACATCTGTTATCAAGTTAAACAAATATTATACCTGCATCACTATCGATTTTAAGAATGAGTTAGATAACAAATATATTGAATCAAGGTTACCTTAGCCCTTATGGTGAATGGAGATTGTTAGGTTTGTTTGGTGTTTGCCCAAATTGATCAAAGTTGTGGTCTATTTATAGATGCCCGATTCTTAATTGTTGTAATTACTACATGATGGTCCACATTCTTCTTCCATGTAACCTCTACAATTATAAGTGCCTCAATGAATACATGACCACTTCGCATGCCCCTCATAAACACACTTGCACTTGACATGGCTCAATAACTACATGGACACTTCACATGGACCCAATTGTAACTTAAGGACTCTTGATATGCAAAAACATTTAAGGACTCCAACTCGTTTTTTACTCTACAACTTCATGGCTACAATTGTTGTCATTAATACTCCACATAAATATTGGGACTGAATCTTATATGTTTATAGATTTTAGTGCCTTTGAATTTGCATGACAGGTGCTCAAAAAAAATAAAATAAAAAGAATTTGCATGACAGGGTAGCAAAAAACAAAAAGTTAAATCGTTATCATGGGTTGGATATTTAAAAATCGGGTCTCGTATAAGCTAGCTCGAACAATATTTTTTTAAATCTGGAGAACAAAAAATTACCTATCGAGAAATTCCTTTTTTCATAAATCATTCTTCTTCAACCGTGCCGGAGTGACTCAAAGATAGAACAAATAAAGCTAGGGTTTAAGGTCTCAAAATTTTGAAGGCCCCTGATTTTTTAAGACCTTGTAAAGTCAGTCACATGTTTTTTGCCGTCATCTTTAGAGATCCGATTATATAAGGCCCCAATTACCCTATAAACGTTAAATTATCAAATATAAAATGGGCCTCTTTTGTTTATACATTACACTTTTCAAGCCTATGAGTTGTACAAATTTAAGCTCAAATGTATTAAGTATATAAAAAGCTTATTTTTGCATGACAAATAAAAAATATTAAATTAAGCCCATTTAAAATGTATTTAGAAGTCTCTTATCAACAACCATTTAATCAATTGAATTAGTGGATCTACGTTTAATTTTTCCACACCCACAAACATATTTTTACTATCTGGCTTCTCTCAAACATATTTTTCCACAGCCACAAACATATTACTATATATATAATGTAGCGACGTTAAACGACGCAACAACTGTCGTTTTGGACTTTCATCTTTTTGGGCCGGTCCAGTACTATTGTCCATGTTACGTACGGTAGCCCTTTTCTTCTCTTCATTTTTTATACATTGTTTGGCAGTTACGATGCCACCGCTTCGATATTCATTGCTATCTTCTACTTGCATCTTCTCTCCAGCTTTTTTCGTTCTGCGCTATGCACCAGCTATCTTCTACTTGCATTTTCTCTCCAGCTTTTTTATACATTGTCTTGCTATCTTCTGCCCGTCGCCCATCTTGTTTTTACTATAAGGTGATCGATTGATGATTACTGCTACATGAAAGCAATAAATAAAAGTAAGAAAGAAAAAGATGGAATTTTTCTTTTTTCTTCTTCTTCTTATTTATTTATTTATTTATTATTTTATTATTTTATTTTTTTTAAAGAACTTGCACATATATCGTGTCACGTACAATGGAAAGGTTCCGCCATCAGAAACGATATTTGCTCTGCACCGACGGTTGTGAAACATGTTTTTATATTCTATTCTATCTTTCACTAAATGTTTATAGAAATAAAATAGAATAATTTCTTTGTAATTATCCATAATGACAACGAATAATAGAAAATTCACATTTAGGCATGATTTTCAAGTATTCTCATTCATATGTGCATCCTTATTTTGTCCAACCTATTTAAACCTATTTACAGTATCTATTGTACATGTCCTAAAACTCACAAGTCTTTCATGTCAAATCAATGCTATGGTTTTTGATTAATTACCACCATATTCAGTTTATATCTTTTTAGATAACATATCATATGCTATATAAACATTCTAAAGTTATTTAGAACTTTAAAACCGTAAGATTGACAAGACATGAGAGAAAGGTAAATAAGTTATCATAGTATGAGTTCCTCCTAGTCCTATGTTTTATGCACGTGCGTATCTCCAACTTCCTTAGAGCATGCGGTATGGCGCCCTCCCATTTGAGTTATGCCTTAACTCGGGCCGAGTTATGAGCAAGTTATCACACCGTGCACTTGAGTGTGCGTTAAGGGGTGAGTTATGCCCATAAAGCAGCGTTAAGGTGGTATTTTTTTATTTTTTTATTTTTTTAATTAAGGTTGAGTTATGATAAAAGTGGGGCTCAAAATGTTGAGTTATGGTTGAGTTATGATAAGAGGTTTTTCTTTTTTTTTTTTATTATTTTTTTTAAGGTTAAAATGTTAAAGCTGACGTGGCATAGAGTTAAGGCTTAACTCGAGGTTATTGCACCGGATGCTCTTAAAAAGAAAGAAAATGAGAGATTTAGTTTATTTTATTTAAGAACTTGCACATAATATATCGTGTGATAAAAATCACAATGGCACGTACAATGGAAAGGTTCCATTAGAAACGATATTTGCTCTGCACCGACGGTTGTGTAACATGTTTTTAACTAGTGCTAGTTGAATGTGTGTGTTCTTCTATCTTTTATTATTTGTTTAGAGCATGTGTAATGGTAACGCACCTCCCACGTTATTAAGCATTTTGGTCACGTTATTGCTCGCGTTACCACTGCACCTCCCACGTTAACGCAGCGTTAACGTGGGACGTTATCCCCTTAACGCTGCGTTAAGGGGCGTTATTTAAAAAAAAAAAAAAAAAAAAATCACTTTACCCCCTATAACGATTTAAAATATTACCGTTTAAAAAAAAATTTCACTTTACCCCACCCCCCATGTTTTAAATACATAACGGCTAGTTTTTGTTTTTCAAAAAAAAAAAAAAAAAAAAAATCAAATAAAAACACCTATAAATACCAACTAAACA
>LBNU01015248.1:156625-171192 GCA_014162995.1 Artemisia annua
AAAAAAAAAAAAAAAAAAAAAAAAAAAAGTGTGTTGTAAAAGAGTGTGGAGCAAAAAAAAAACAAACATAAAAAAGATACGTTTAGGAGAAGTGTTATGGCATCATGTGCAAAAGTAGGGAGTAGGTTAAACAAGAAAAAGAGTGAGGGATACACAAACAGATTTAGGATCAAATGAGAAGAAAACTTAAAATGAGAAGGATGAGAAATAACGATAACCACAAATAATAGATGCATCGACTTGAATTAGATACACAAACAAGCATATTGAAGTGGTCTTGTGTACATAAACAGTTGCGGATACAAGAGGGGGGCTGACCTGACCTGACCCACCATAACAACAACATAACATAACACATAAAAAAAAACTTGTTTAGATTCATCAAAATTAACCCCCCACCACAAAAATAAAGACTAATAAAATCTCAAAAGCCAAACAGGAGGAGGGAGAGACTGACTGAAATCTATCTATCTCTATCCATGTAAGTCTTCCTCTTTGTTTTCAACTTACCCGACCCGACCCGCCTTCCCTTCCCTTGTATGTAGTAGATCTTCTTCTTCTCCTTGATCTTAATTTAATTTAATTTAATTATTGTCAATTCGATTTCTGGTGATCGCTTATTATGATTTTGTTTTCTACTTTTCATCCTAATTACTGTAATTAATTATCCTAATTATTATTAGGTCATATCATATGAATTGGGCGAATTATATGAAAATTATTACTAGGTGGAAATTAGGGCCAGCCACCCCAGACTCTGTTTCAACATCTGCTACTAATTCATTTATTTCAGTTGTCATCGTAATTGGCCAGCACATACAACACACATCTTATAGAATTTTCCATACGACACGTCCTCCGTCTCTTCTCCCTGGCTTGTGTATTACTGAACTCAGATATCTAAAGGACCCCTAGGTGAAACGCTATTGTAGACATCGTCTTGTGATATACATTAGTATGCTATGTTGTATAGGCTCCGAGCTCTATAAGTCTATAACATTGGAGCCCTTCGTACGTGTTAAGTTTTAAAATTGGTTTATTACATAATCTGGTAACATCAACGATGCCTTACTTGGTTGAACACCCTTTTATATAAAATTTCAGGTTTGTTGACTTTCTATTAAGTTGTTTAACATTGAAAATCGTTTAGGCATCAAAACTCAAGCACCCTTTTTATTTTTTATTCAGTTTCTTTGTCTTTATGAATTCATTTTGTAGGTGTAATTCAATTGAGCTGTTATGACTTTAAGGGCATGATTGTTATTGGTTTATTAGGTTTATTAAGTACCGCGTTGGGGATTCGGTAGTGTTTCAACATTCCTTGTTACATAATTGGGCGTGGTTGTTCTTTGCTAAAATATATATGTGGTTTAACTACAGTGACATTATAAGTTGCCAACATAACCCGTGTTTGCATTTTAGTCGACATAGCATGGATAGATGTGCCCTTGCATTCTAATTGTGCCTTCTATTTCCAAATCAAGAGAAGAAAGCTTCTCTTCCTTCTGAAATTTCATGACTGTTAATGTTTCCATGTATTAATTCCAACATCTTTTATAGTTGCAGGCAGTAACATTTTCTTGAGGTGAATACAGAACTAAACTACCACCCGCAACCTCATTTGAATCTGTCAGATGGCTGAGAAAGCATGTGTGAAGCGCCTTCAGAAGGAATATAGAGCACTTTGTAAAGTATGCCTTCTTTTGCTCCATCATGTTTTTTTCGATTTGTTATACTTATGTGACTAGTTGGCCTTGCTTCCATTTTGTTGATCCATGAATTTATAAATATACCATTCCTTGAATCTGTTTCATCTCATCTGAAACGGTATCTTAGTTGGACACTGTTGGACACTGAACTGCATTGTGCTATAAAACTGTTGCTTTTATTAATAACAATATAACATTATATTAATCGTTTAACGTGAGTGGTGGGGGTAGGATCTGCCTACATTCTACCTCCCCTTATCCCGCCCGGCGGGATTCGGTATTGTTGTTGTTTAAGGTGACAATTTTTTCTCTTGACTTAGCTTAGGTTTAGATCTTGTCATCTTATATTAATTGCCAACCATGCGAAACAAATCGGTTATCAGTATTCTAGTCCATTATAGTTTAAAATATTGATGGAACACGTAAATCCATCAATTTTTTTTAAGGAAGAGGTTGTGTTTTATTTTGAGAAGAAAATCATTTGACACTGACTATATCAAAGAAAATTCTATGTAAATTACCCTTGGACATATAAAGCAAACAGAGAAAACTATCTCAGAAGAATAATCTATTTGCGCTCGTCTTCAACACAGTGATTCTACTAATTATAAACTTGTTTTGAAGCTATTCTGTCAGTTTGGGTAAAAGGATATACCTTAAGTATGTATTTTACACTGAGCCACCTAATTTTCTTGAAGACTGAATGTCTGATAATACCCCAAAAGTGTTTTTTGCATATTGTACAGAGCCATGGAGCTATTGCTCTTATCAGTTTGCATTTTTCCATGTAGTAGGATGTATTTATAATATTAAGTAATGTTTTATGTTTTAATTGATTTTTGTCAATTATCTAATTTCTTATTTCAGCATCAAACAATCTGAAATATTTAACTGATCTTTTTCTCTATTCATATATAGGAACCTGTTTCACATGTTGTTGCTCGGCCTTCCCCAAATGACATTCTTGAGTGGCGTAAGTTGCTTATGCAAGCCTCTATGTTTTTCATCATTTCATCATCATCATCATCCTTATGATCATCAGTTGTCTGTTTGTATTATTTGTATATATGAGATATATGTGTTTGCCTATATGAGACCTGGCGAATGGGTAGTAAGTAGATACACATGACTGTGAGTAGTCAAATAATACTGCGGCTACTTTTTTTTTTTTTTAAGGAGTGGTGACTATTGTCCTTGTGGAAATCATTCTCCTTCACTTTGAATTTACCGTTTTACAGATTTTGTGTACAGTTTTTTTTCCTTGCGTAACCATGGTTTCCGACTTTTTGGCCTACTAATCACGGGGTTTGACCCAACCACCAAACAGACTCAAACCTGGTAAAGCCCTCCCTTTTCAGGAGGTTGGCGTGGCCACTCAGGGTTGTTTGCACCTAGCCGAAATTGAACCTGAGACCTCTCACATTTTAGTGATGATAGTCACAAGCCTTTTGCCACGAGGCCACCTTTGAGTGGTAAATTTTAGTGTACAGTCACGTTGTAGTCGAACTTTTGCAATCAATTGTGTGGGGCATATATAGCTTTGGAAGAGATATTAGTTGTTCAAATGCATTTCTAGAGTTCTTTCTATGATTAATGTTTTTTTGGTGGGCCAAAAATGGATGATGACCTTCATATTTATACTTGCTGTGATGCTGTCATTCTCTGTATTTCAGAATATACCACTTTACATGTATGTGATATTACTTTATATTTTCAGATTATGTATTGGAAGGAAGCGAAGGAACACCTTTTGCAGGTTGGTTTACCTATTCCCTTTGTCATTCCTCACTGTTCTCTGTAAATTTTTTAGCTTACTCTTGTATCACCTGATTCAAGTTCTAATCTTGCTCATTAAATACTTTAGGTGGATATTACTATGGAAAAATCAAGTTTCCTCCAGAATATCCATTCAAACCTCCTGGAATTAGGTAATTAAAGAGCATGACATTGGATTTCATGATTACTATTGGATATTTGCGGTTCAATGGCTTCTAATTCTTCTGATTGACTTGAAAATTTGATTTACTTTCTTGTAGCATGACCACTCCCAATGGGCGGTTTATGACACAAAAGAAAATTTGCCTGTCAATGAGTGATTGTAAGTCTTCGAATTAATTTGAATGAATACAGTTACATTTTTTAAATCTCCACCCTGAGTACCCTTCCTTTCATTTTTTTCCAGTCCATCCAGAAAGTTGGAACCCAATGTGGTCGGTGTCAAGGTAAAAAAATCATCTTGCATATCATACGTTTATGCTTATTATATTTATTGATATTACTATTTGTTTATTATATTTGTCACTGTTATTGCTCACATTTCAACTTCTGCTCAACATTTTTTTTCCTTCATCATGCAGTATTCTTACGGGGCTCCTCTCCTTCATGGTGAGTATCGTGTGGTTCATTGTCAATTATAAAGGGAAGTAAGGAACTGTTTGACTTGACCATTTCAGTTTTTCATCATAAGTTTCTTTTACACCCATCAACTTCGCATTTCAATATCATTTTTGCCCTCTTCCCTGCAACTTTAAATGGCACCAGCTAGTCTGCTTGGTCCATTAATTCTATAGTAGGGACAGCATGCCCAGATTTTTAAGTGGCAGTTCTAATCGTAAAATGTTGTTGCTATGCACCTTGAAACATTGTTGGGTGACATTTCGACGAGATACTGTTAGAAAACATAGTTCCGTTTGTATTTGAAGTCATCTGTAAATTGCTCCATCCTGTTTCTTATCATTCTTCCTTTCATGCAGATGGACACCAGTCCTACCACCGGCAGTGTAAATACTACTGTGGCAGAGAAGCAACGCCTTGCAAAGGCATCTCTGGCTTTCAATTGTAAAAAGTGAGCTCAATAGTTCTACATAAACTTGCACGGTTGTTAACACCCTTTCTAATAATTTTTTTGTTCTCCAATTTTTTGATGACAGCGCAACATTTAAGAAAATTTTTCCAGAGTATGTGGAGAAGTTTGAACAGCAGCGACTCGCTGAGCAGCCAATTGTTGAAGAGAAACCTGTGGCTGCAAAGCAGGAAGAAAATTCACAACCTTTGCTGGACAAAAAGGATAATAAGAGAGACGAGGTGAAGAGAGTAGAAACTCCTAAGGAAGCTGTGAAACAAGCCAAAAAACAGTCATTCCCGACTTGGATGGTGGTGTTGCTAGTTTCATTTGTTGGTCTTGTAATGGCTTTGCCTCTTCTGCAACTCTAATAATGTTTTGGAAAAGAAAAAAACAAGGTTGATTAGACGTTACAAACTTTAAGTGGGTCTGTTAAGAATGGTATCGATCCTAGTATACTTGAGAATGTGGTTGGGTAATGTTGGATGTTTAATCCTTGTTGGGATTTTGGCTGTCTATATGTATGTTTGCATATCTGGTGCAATGTTTGATGTATTAACCATGTTTGATTAAAGACTGATATAGACTTAAGAGTATTAGCAGGAATTTCAAATGCTTAAAGAGGCTAAATACTTGATATACTAATATGTGCTTCCGTTGAATGTTTCACATTTGTGTTCGAGATTAACTCAGTCTGCATCATCTTCAGTACATTCAACTCTGCAATGTTTATCCAATTGATACAAAAATTTTCAATCTGCTAGATGGTTTTGTTGCATCTCCAATATATTGCGACAAAGGACTTGTCATAAACTTGTATATTTAAGGCAAGATACGTTTCTATACCCAAAACCAGCTGCATAATCTTTTTGAAGAGAATGTTACCGTACAAGTTTTGTTGTGTTATTAACGGTTAACTACAGTAAAAATTATTATTAAAATGAACATAACTAGTGTAATTTGAGCTGGAAGGTTGACTTAAGGTTAAAAGGGGTTTAATGCCTCAAAAAGGAATTTTCCTGAACCTACGGCGCATAAAATGCCACCATAAATTGCTTTCATTTTGAATCACATTAATAATGATGATTTACATTTATTTAGCAATAAACTAATCAATTCAGTTTCTTCATCTTCCTCTGAGTAACTCACCAATGCTGCCTTAACTTTCTGCTATCATACAAAGGTATACATACATACATATTACATAGCAATGACAAGCATGTTATTACCTTTATCTTATTTCACTAACTAGTTGGCTAGTTACTATTGTAATTGGTCTTAGATACAGTAGCAATCATAATTATTATTTTGTGCTACTTGGTAAGCATGAATGAAATCTAGTAGGGAAGGGAAGCTCTTTGGTCTCATTGATTAGATGTTAAATGCATTGCTTAGACCCTTTTTATTTATCTATCTATATATATTTCCCCACCAAACGTTTGTTCACTTGTCAATGTCATTTTTTCTGAATTGTACACTTAGTGGGAGATCAACCATACCAACTTGTTTCCTTTACAGATTCTTGTTCCCCAAAGTGTTTTTTCTTTTTCTACTTATCTTGTATTTTTCTTGACTAAAATTTATACAGAACCACAGTTTCTAGGTAGTATCTGAACTTCTTTTTTACTCATGTATAGAATCGCGACATTCTTCTATTCAGATTAAAAATGGACAAGGCTCCCGTGTATCCAAATTCTGAGAGTGGGGATGAGTATGATCCCCAGTTGGACTTTGCACAGGTATTCGCTATAATTTGATATTATAATCTATCAACTTAGCCAATGGCAAAACAGTACACTTGTATAGTTGTATGTATGTTCATTGTTTCATAAAATTTGATTTTTGGTTTTTTAACAGTTCTTGAAGGAAGCAAAAACGCATGCCTTATGCCACAACAAGTTTCCGGCTTCACCACTTGCTTCGAAAGAGGCTGAAAAGGAAGAGTTTAGCGGGAGAAGAAAGCCTAAAAAGTCATGGAAAAGTTCCATTTTCCCCTGGTTGAAGAAACATAGCAAGGCAAGAATCATAGTAGAGGAACAACCAGAAGCAGTGACAATGACATACAGCAAGTCAAAGACAAGACAGGACTATGTTTCCGGCCCGATAAATGGGATCAAAGTCTTCAAAGCTGAACGACCAAAACGACCAACTTCAGGACCCCTATCCGGTTTCTTTAACCACAGAAAGAAAATGGATGACCAGTTTCAGATGCCATATATATCACTTGGGCAGATTAATAGTCCCCGGGATATTCAATCTTACGGTCCTGTTTACTTGGTGACATAGCCCACATCGCAATCAGGATGACATACAATTTGTAATCTTTTTCTTTCTAGTTTTGAACTTTGAAAATGTTGTTGAGATAATGAAAGGTTAGTTTTGGATATATACTCTACCATTTACCAGTCAACTCCAAAGATGCCACACGTAACAAAGTGATCCTTACTTGCAAGCAATTCAACTACCCTAGAACACAGATATCCTACTCTTGATTTTTCTCAAGTGTCGCAATCAAGCTCTTAAAATACCGTTTTGACAATGAAGTCTAGATTATCATCAAGGTTGCAATAAACAATGCTAATAGATAATATCAATTCAACTTGATTAAAGAATTTTCAGACATGAATCCATGATGACACTCTTCTGCAAGAGATGGTAATATGTATTTCACATACTCAAACAGAGGTGCTAAACTAATTACAATTTAACATTATACAACGTATGATTTCTTGCCTAAAAATATATGTATCCCAAAGCTCAAGAGGGTTATCTTCCTCGATGTTTCCATATACAGAATTTATATTCAAGTTGGAGAAATAAACAAAGCTGGAGAGGTTTCTTGGTCTCAGTACCGAGCCAGTATCCTCTTCACCGCCTGATTTATATTCAAACGATAAGAAACTTTGATCATAAATGGCTTCTGACCCCTTGTTCAAGATTAGTATTGGCAGGACCAAAGGGGTTAATAAACCTTCTACTGCCACTCAAAATTCTTCTTAACGATCCCATCCGAGACGAAACAGGTGACTTCTGATCCACTTCATCATCATCATCATCTGTTGGTATGTCAATTACTAAATCTAGTCTAGTTCGGTCGTTACTCATATATGACGATGAAGGTGATTCAGAACCCAACATAGCAGCTTGATTATGACTATTGGCTTCTTCCAATTGCGACGTTAAGGTACTAACTTCAGTTTCATCACCCCAAAACAATATATTAGTTGGAAAATCGCCACTTTCAGCTATCGACTCTCGTTGCACTTGTCGATTTTCCAACAAATTCTCAACAGAAACTTGACTAGTCTCATCAGAAACAGATGTTCTACAAATAGGACAAGTCGAATGCGAATGAAACCACATATCAATACACTCAACATGAAACCCATGACTACATTTCGGCAAAATTCGAGCTTTTTCGCCTTCCACAAGCTCGGATAAACAAACAGTACACTCCAACCCATCTTTAAACTCCTTAACATCAAATGGCACAACAGGTATAGTTTTCAAAAACAAAGGGTTAAGACCACGCCGGAGAACAGTGACACCAGACGGCAGTTCATGGTGGTGTCCTGCCGTGAAATCCCCACGGCGGTGGCGGCGCGTGGTGGAGGGTTGTTCACGGGGAAAACAGAACCACTTGGCGTATAGATGAACAAAGAAAACGACGATGAAAATGAGTGATAAGCCTACAATTGCGACTATCAAGATTCTACCGGCGATTTCAAGAACATGGGAATCATGGTAACTGCTCATCTTGATTGATTAGTACTTTCTTGATGGGTTTTTGATTCTAAGTAAAACCCAGAAAGGGATTAAGCTAAAAGCTTGGAAAGGTTGAGCTTTTTGAGGGTTTTTAGAAGAAAATAAGATGCAAGTGTTTGAAATGATGGGAGAATATAAGGGAGAAGAAGGGGGAGATGTCGATAATTAAGTGTTCAAACGAAGAAAGTGACAATTAAAACTATTAAGATAGATTACAACAAAAATGAAGTCAGCAAAGATAAGTAAGTTGAATTTAGGTGACCAAAGATAGATACATATGATTCAAGCTTCTTGTTGTTTGATGTTTTACCCTTTGACTGTTATTATCGTTATAACACGTGTGAGGTCTTCATTCTTCACTTCCTATATAGTTCCAGTATTTGTCATACTTAGACAATTTTTTTTTTTTTTTTTTTTTTTTTTAAGGTAAAACACATTTTTTTTTTTATCAACATAGCTGTCCAGTTTTTTTTACCATAAAAAAGGGCAGATAAGGCAGTTTTTCGTAAAGCATAGTTAGGATTGCTGTTTCCGTAATAGTTATTCTATATTAAACATAAATACAATTTTACTTTCATAAAAATTAAGCCTAAAACTCTTTATAAATGAACCTTTATTGAAATTACAAAAAGCAGATAAGCAGTTCTTTTCGTAAGCATCGTTAAGGGAGCTGCTTATATCATTGTTTTTTTTTTTTTTTTAATTTTTTTAAACATTAGGCAAACCAAACACTCCGGTTTTAAAATTGGCTTTTTTATAAGTACTTATTGTTAAGTAGAAGCAAACAAAAAAAAAATAAGCAATCAAAACCACCCACCTTAATGTTGGTTTCTATCACTAGTAGCTAATTTTGAGAGTCCCATATAAGCTGACTTATATATACTCCATTCTTGGGGTTCGTCGATGTGAATGAGACAGCTTTTTTGAAACCCACATATTGAAAAAAATTATAAGATATGAAACGGTGTGTGATTGAAGAATCCCTTTAAAAAGAAATTGAAATTCATATGTGATCTTGTTACATAAAAAATAATAATCGTGACTTTTTAATAAATCACGCCGAAAAGCCTCTATACTACATGTGAGTTCTGGTAAAATTAGAAATTAACATGTGGAAAAAATCTGAAAATCCCACATGGTAAAGGATATTGGTAACATAAAGAATAAACAAGAAATCGAAATTCACGTGTAAATTGATATGAACAAAACTCGAATGCGATTTTTCACCAATGTGAGTGTTTATATGTGACAGAAATCACTTTTTTTTTCCCCGTAACTAGATCAACGTGTGAATTCAATTTTCCTTTTTTTGAGATTCTTTGTTTATCCGCCGTCCTTTACCTTCTGGAATTTTTTCAAGTTTTTTAGACTTGTGAATAATAAATATATCGTTTTCAAATGAATGCTTCTCCTGTTATTTAGTCTATTCAGCGAGTACCCCCGACATAGCAAACCGAGATTTTACAGCGGCAGATAGTTATAGTGATCTTTTGGTTACACAAAACGTTACAATAAACTCAACCAAAATATAATTATAACTATATGCCGCTTTAAAATTTCGTTGTTATGCTACAAAAATTATATGTAGTATAGATAGTTGAATGTAAGATGACAAATTCCATACTTTCCTTTATGTATCTAATTTTTATTGGCGTGAATGGACATAATTAAAAACAAATTATATGCAAATGTCCTTTATGTGTGAACTGTGAATTAAATGCGATTATGGGTTTTTAAATTATAGACATCTGCATCATTTATAAGCTTTAAATAATTTTTAAGTTTTCAAGATTCTTGAATTTTCAAGAAATGAGATATACCCATTATATGTAGTATAGATAAGTAGAAAATAATACTCAAAATTAATGCATTACGCTAATAACTTCTATAGCCATCGTACCATTTAAGATGTTTTTAAGCTAAATTAATAATAAGAGTGGTTATTAGCGTAAGACCCTAGGTCTAGCCAAAAAGGGTAATAATAATACAAAAGCTTAGAACACCATCACAATCTACTTGAAAAAACGGGAAACAAACAAAAGATTAGTTATCATCTGAATATTGTAAAAGGGTTTTGGTGTTTGATTACGATGTAATCCAATAGGAAATTTTCTTTAAATTAGTAATTATCACATAATTTATGTACATTATGTACAACCCATATCACAAAAATACTAATCAAATAATGATAGGTAATCTACCAAGCAACCATAATCTAACAAACATGTCCAATAAAATTATATACACTTAAAAATAACATTTCTTTATCTAAAACAATATGTTATCGAAATCATATTAGACATATCTAGTTTATTTAATTCATTCATTTACAAATAAAAAGCTCTGTTGATTATACATGCATAATTTTGTTTTAAATTACTATAAAAGGGCATAGTCAAATGAATGATCTATTGTTGTGAGAGGTTTAACTCATGTTAGTTTACATAGTCTTAGGTATTCCATTTAGTGCAGGAGCATATTGTTTATGTGATTATGTCTTCTGGATCGGGCCGGTATGTGATAGATTTTATATACATGAATGTAGATTTCATTTTATTTATAGAAATAGTCGATTATGATTAGATGACTAATTAAACCTTTTACTCATATTTTGACTATACGAGCTTGCATGCATGCATGTTGTTACTTAGATCGGATAGCCAATATATATGTTGTCTTATTTCAGCAGAACATTTTAGTCCTTAAATTAATGACTATCAGAATTCCAGAAGACATGGAACATGATAGTGGAAAGGCAGTAGCCAACAGACGTGGAGTTAACAAACAAACTTATAAAATAATTATTTCTGTCTTAATCTTGGCCCTGTATATATGCCATATATTATGTATGTATAGCCTAAACTTCTTGGCTTATTTATATATATTAATCGTACAAATCTAGTATTTGTTAATCATTTTTGTTTCATTTCTCATTTTTATGCTCCTTGCACTCGCGTATAAATTCCCATGATAAAAAGTAGATATGATTTTCAGCCAAAAAAAACCTTTTCAAGTTTGTAAATTGACAAGGGTAAACTGTAGAAAAAGACATATGATTCATAAGTATCAAAATCCAGTCTATATATAACAAATTCATTGAAAGTTAGATGGTCGACTTTAGGATATGATATATGTTTACCTTTAAAAAAAGAAAAGATATATATGATTATTAAAGTAGACGTTGAGAGGAACACTAGCTAGAAGTCAAATTAAAACAAGGATCGAATTGTTGTGACTAGCCAACTTTGTTCGTTCTATCTGGATAATGTTGATCTTCTATTCTTAGAGTTAGATTTATGGCGGGCGTGACATGATCATGGATGTGTAACACCTGTGACATGTCGACTTCTATTCTTAGAGTTAGACTAATGGGGGCCGTGACATGATGTGTAGGACCTGTCACATGTCGATCTTCCATTCTAGCAACTTCTTTTTTGCTTAACCGTGTAAAAATGGATGGTCTATTTCAAAGATATGATTGTTTGACTTGTTTAACCTATGGTTTGTAAAACGAAGCGTGTTATTGCTGAGAACATGTATCATATGAACTAATAACATATGATCACGTTTCTTATGACGTGCTAGCGAGTAGTATAATGAAGAGATAGTTGTGGATGGAAGATACTTATAACATACTAGCCCATAGCCCAGCCCAAAAGCCAGGTAAAATAACCGGCATGTCGTCATTGAAGAAAGACAAAACAGCGGTGGGGTCCTCACTACCACTCGTCCACGTCGATCAGAAATTGACCATGACCAAACGATTATCATATATATATAGTGCAAGTGACGTGTAATACTCTTCCATGAATAAGTGGCCTTCAACGTCGATCTATGACAAATTAAATATCATTCTTATCCTTCGTGTCTCGTTACATTCTTAATTTGTCATCTTACTAAAAATAGCATTCCGTTTCAAAAAACATACTCCGTACTAGTTCAAAAAATAATGTGATAAGCAATGTTGCAAAAATCGTGAATCTGTATTGAGGCGGTCCATGGCCGATTAGCGATTTTTAACCGATTAATCGGCCGATTTTCTTGACTCGGCCGATTAATCAGCCGATTACCTTGTAAATCTCTCCAAGGTCCATGGCCGATTAGCGATTAATCGCCGATTGGCCGATTTTTTCAACACTCGTGATAAGTTAATTTGATGTATACGAAAGTTTACTAATTAAAGCTATTGCTTTTTTAAACTAACAATAAATATACAAAGTCTTACTATAAAACTATTGCCTTTTATAAACATATTCATGGAGTACGTACATTACATACATTCAGAAGTCGTGACAATCTCCTATTGAGCTAGCTACATTATCCAAGGCAGAGTTACAATAAGAGATGACATCTTCAAAAAAGTGATCGCACAAGTAGTTATGTAAGCGTTGTGACAATGGGCGAGGAATGTGGCTTCTGCACACGGGACATGTGGAATGATCTTTTAACCAAGGATCAATACAGTGAGCATGGAATTGAACGCCATGGTCGCAGTTTGGAAACACTCTGCATTCATCTCTTGGCGACACATCACAGAGGCAAACGATGCAATCATACACTACAACTCCATTGTCTTCATCATTTTGTTTCTCTGCTGCCAATATCATGGTTCTTTTTGTGCTTTCGAGTAACCGTCTTGCTTGTTGTCGCCTAAGCATATGAAAAGCCACCACAAAAGTTAATGTGCCTCCAACAAACGCCACCGTCATCTCTGTCTTCATGGTACTCGGTACTTGATCCATTTTTGGAAGCTTGGGATAATTAATTAGTGAAGTTGTAATGTGTTGGACTTAATTAGTTGTTGGAGAGCACATATATACTCATCTGTATAAGAGAAAGGGTTTTAGAAAATGCGTGTAAAGTACGTAGTAAAAAGTACATAGGAGAGGGTCACTTTCAAATCGAAGGTTTTAGTAGAGACAGGATTAGGGTAAGGGTCAAATACTAAATTACAAGATATGGGCATGCATTATTTTATTTGCCTTGAATTCCAATTGAATATGCAGGTTCATATTCAAAGTTTGACCACCTTAACCACTTAACTGGTCTGATGGCAAACATACTCGGACTATCATTTTAGGATATGCGAAGTCTCAAGTTTAAGGCAAACAGTTCTGAAGTAACTACAATTTCATGAATAATAAGTGTTTTACCCGATTTGAGTTTGGGGTAAGTCTAAACCCGTTAATTAATTGCCTAAAAGTTCGAAAACTATGGTTGTCCAAAAAAAAGTTTGACCAACTTAATTGAGTGATACATATTACGTACACCAATTGTAGGTCGATTTACCACGAGTCCACAAGCCCTTCCGCAAGCAACTATATATATGTTTTTGAAACACGAAAAATAAGGTAAATAACTTTGTTTGTCTGAACAATCCGGATATCTTATATAAATTTAGCGGAAGTTAATAAAAAGGCTTTAATAAATGTTTCATCACATCAAATTCGATCGAGATTGAGACGAGCCATTAGAAGCATCAATATCTGCTTTATGCAAATGAGGACCACATTAATTACCACACATTTTTGGATGTCTGTGATGACTAATGTACGTTGTGTATCGACTGAATCGTCACATGATGCATGATTACATGCCCCAAAACTAACTTCAGCCATATATATGTTCTCTATTTGCGTCATATATATTGTTAGGCAAATTTGACTATGCGTGTCCTTTGAATTCAAGGATCATGATATTTATTGTTGTTAGGCAAATTTTGACTTTAGTTAATGTGGATCTTATGATCAATATAAGAAAAGAATTACATTCTAAATAATAAAGAGCTTATTGTAACTTAACTTGTCTTAACATATGAATAAGCAGTTTATAAATCAGGATCTCATAGCAATTTCAGATAGTAATTCGAAACATGAAGTTTTTCAACTAGTAAAACTGAAAAAGTTATATATATCTATCCTTTTCAAAAGGTTGTTGTCTCAACGTTATTATTTTGTGGAAGATAAAGAAGCAACGTTTAATTGATGAAACCCATGCGAGGGCGTGTGCAATGTTGTTGACTACTCAAAAATATCATTTTTTAATAATTTCTCTCGCTTTTAACCACCATCTTCATTCTATAACATTTACATTCTTACGTTGTTTAGGCGCCAAAAGTCATGATTTATATTTACATGTATAATTCATGAATCACAAGTAGTCTTACTTCATTGTTTGGTAAAACCCCAAAAGTGAGCTAATATACAGAAGAACAGGAAGTACTAGTATAAGAAATTAACAAAAAAAAAAAA